>QANZ01016434.1:51418-65361 GCA_003254925.1 Chamaecrista fasciculata
TTCAGTCCAGAGAAGTTATGAAATGTTACATATTGATCCTAACTTACTCCATCTCATTTGATTTTGCCACGTCAGCATCCCAGTCAGACTGCCACGTCACACTTAACGGCGAAAATTGGACGGAAGTGACCAGGGGACTAACGGTGAAACTTTTTGCGAAGGTTTGGGACCAAATCTGCAACAAAAATAGTTATGGGACCAAATTGAAACCTTAGTCATAGTATTGGGACCAAAAGTGCACTTAAGCCAAAAATTAAAATGTACAATTTAGTCTTTGAAATATCAAATTGCTATACTAATTAGTCTTTTTTATAGACTAAAAAAGATTAAATAGTATATCATTTTAATTTTTCAAGGATTAAAAAGTATATCGTTTTGATCTTTCAAAGACTAAACTGTACATTTCAATCTTTCAGGGACTGAATTGTCAGTTCGGTGATCTTTCGGGGACCAAATTATTAGATTACTCTTAAAAAATTAATATTAAACACAACATCACGCACACTATGAAGCGGCTCATTGACTGAAGGGCTCCAAGACCCAATTTTCAGTCCAAGTTCATTTTCACGGAACATATTGAAACTACTATATATATTTCGCGGTAAAGTGATGGCGATTGCAATTTTCCGTTATCTTCTTTATCTGAAAATCTTGAGATTGTCTTTTTTATCTCTCTGTGTGGCTGTCACTTCCGTGCAACACTTGGCTATGGCCGAACCAACACCGACCCACAAATCAGAAGAGGAATGGAGAGCGATTCTCTCCCCGGAGCAGTTTAGGATTCTTCGTCAGAAAGGGACTGAGTAATTTCCTTATATTCTCTTCTCTTACCTCTTATTTGTCTGATTGTGCTGATTAGTTCCAATCTGTATGAATCTGAACTTGAAATTACTTGTAGAATTGGAGTTTCTTTATATTTTCTTCTTATGCTTGTGGAAAGAGAGGGGAAGAGGGGTTAAGCTTTGGTTGAATCATAGGCAGCTATCTAAGGTTTTGGATTTGGATTTGGATTAATTGCAAAACTTATAGGTTAAAAAAAGTGAGAAAGAAGAGAAAGTAAAAAAAAAAAAATTGCAAGTCAGTATTTAAGGCTATAAGTTGTATGATGCATTTCTTTTAGGGGAAAACTGGTTTGATTTCTCTACTCTAGATTTTCTTTTATTATATGCATCTGTGTTTTGACATTTCTCAATCATAGGTACTCTTTTGTAAGAATATTGAAGCTAGGGAATAATTTTCCAATACGTGAATATCAGCCAAAAGAGTATTACCCATCGATAGCTCATTGAAAATTGTGTCGCTGGTTAATGTTTACCTATTGGAAAGTTGTTTTTTATGTATTACTTATATCATACTTCTCTTAAAATTGAACCTTTTCCGTCAAGGTTCAGTGATCTTTGCGATTTCTAGCCTATGTTTTCTTTAAAATATATATATATATATACTGGAGACATAGGAGGCAGCTTAAATGGAACCTACTGATGGATGATTTTAATAGACACCTTAAACCATGTGACATTGAGGCTTTAAATGAGTTTTGATTGTGACTAACTGTGCTGAGCTTCCACTGGTAATATTTGCAGACTGAAGGGCACGGGAGAATATAACAAGTTTTATGAAGAAGGAATTTACAATTGTGCTGGCTGTGGAACTCCCCTTTACAAGTCTGATACCAAATTTGATTCTGGTTGTGGCTGGCCTGCGTTCTTTGAGGGTCTCCCTGGTGCCATAAGTCGCTCAGTGAGTGTTTGTTGCATATTTCTAAGAATGTATCTTAACTTGTTATTATTTCTCTTGAGAATGTATCTTAATCATAAGAATGCAATTTTTTTCAGCCGGATCCAGATGGGAGGAGAACTGAGATAACATGTACAGCTTGTGGTGGGCACTTGGGTCATGTTTTTAAAGGAGAAGGCTTCAAGACACCCACTGATGAGCGCCATTGTGTCAACAGTGTTTCTGTCAAATTTGCTCCAGAAAATTCTTCTGCTTCACTTTAAAGCTTCCCAAGTTTTAGTGTTTTAAAAAGTGTCTTGTGTACTGTATTGTTGTGTTTCTGCTGTTTGCTGAAGATGAATTGTCGAGCAGAAAGTGACAACTGTGTTACTTGATGCCAATAAATCCCCTTATGTGGGATGTGGATTGAGGGAGGATTTTGGTGGGCATTTGAAATGAATAATGAATTTGAATAGTCTTCTGCATGATTCTCCTGTGGTTTTGACTTCAAATCAAATCACCTCTCTTTCAATTTGTTATTTGATTATAACTACAGCAATATGCCAGTATCATCAGGAATTCTCTTACAGTCATTTTAAAAGAAACTAAAAAGATGTCAAAAAAAATCCTACTTGCAAATAACTGAATAAGTTCACGAATTTTAAAGTCTGGAAAGGATTCTTCTATAAAAGCTGACCTTTTAGTAGTTAACTTCTTTATCATTCCGTTTTGAGATTCAAACAATTAAATAAAAATTTATGGTAAATATTGGGTCGTTTAGGCTGGCATATATTGATTGCTAGTTCGAAGAATTCTTTATGTATATGTCTGCTGTAGAGGAGTTTTACCAAGTACAAACTCATTTGTAATTGCATCGAGATTAATATTGTACTGTACCAATTGATGACTAATATTGGGTTGAGAAAAAAATTTAATATTGATTAACACATAAAAGAGCTAAAAAATGTTGAGTTATTATGTTTGATCATATACAGGATTTACTCTCTCACACACACATATCTATTTATATATAATTTCTTTCTGCTCATATATAAAAATATAAATATATAACAGGCCAAAGTACAAATTTGATCTCATATCTTTTGTTCAGTTTTTAATTTGGTCCTATATATTTTTTGTTGCATTTTTTGTCCCATATCTTTAGGTCAAGTCCTAATTTGGTTCCATAATCTTTTTTTTTTATTGCAAATTTGGTCTCATATCTTTAGGTCTATAGCAAAATTAGTCTTATATCTTTATATCAGGTGCACAAGTGGTCTCATATCTTTTTAAAATGATCAATCAACGATTTATCATTTTGTAAAGATATGGAAGAATTCTCAACCTAGCCGTGCAACAAAAAATGATAACCAAATTGAGAACTTAGTATGAGACCAAATTTTCACTTTGAGCTATATAATATTATTTCTTCCTGCTTTAATCTGATTATCTAAACCCCAACCCTCCCATTTTGGGGCGAAAGACGAAGAAGAGTCAAATAAGCATGAGTGTCAACAAGAAAAGGGCAGCTAGCAATACAAGTGTGAGCAATTTGGAAGATGTATGGACGGGTCCCTGTAAAATTCTTCTCTTACCTCTCAATATCATCATCGACATTCTTTCGAGGCTCCCCATTAAGACCATCCTCAGCTGCAAACGCGTTTGCAGAGGATGGCTTCGTCTAATCTCTCACCCTCGTTTCGTTGAGCTTCAACTTGCGAGATCTTCCACTACCATTCTCATCAAAACCATACCTTCCGTCAATCACTCACGCAAAATCACCCTCACCCACGTACACCAGCATGGTCGTGCTCCCTTTCGTTTTGATAGACTTCTGCTTACACCCAAAAGTAACCTACCCACTTCCAATTCCAAATTCGGCATTGTGAATTCATGCAATGGCTTGCTTTGTTTGTCTGCTCACTCTGATATCCGAAAAGAAGATCCTATTTGGGTATGCAATCCGATTTTGGGTGAATTTATCACTCTTCCCTCAGCCAGTAAAGGTAGGCAATGGGGCTCTTTCGTCGGACTTGGATTTTGCTCTTTGACGAATCGGTACAAGGTGTTACAAACTTTCTATCCAAAGGTTGAGTGCTTGGGGAATCACTTTCTGGATGCTGAAATATACTGCATGGATACAGGAACTTGGAGAAGCATTGGGCATGCACCAGGTGATCCTGTTGCTTCGCCTTTTAATTCACAATTGCATGATTCTCTTCACTGGGTTCCCATAGTAAGTAAAAGTGCTGAATTTATATATTCGTTCAATTTTAGAACTGAGGAATTTGGGTCTGTTCCCCCACCTCCATGCCTTTATGAAACTCACAAAGAATTCTCTGAGTATCTTACGGTGGGTGTAATGGAAGGTTGTCTCTTTCTGTGTGTATTTGGTAATGATAGTACAAGATTTGACATATGGGTTATGAAGGATTATGGGGTGCAGGAGTCTTGGACTAAACATATAGTTATTGAAAACTTATATCCCAGACAAATGAGCCCTGACCTTTATGAACCTGTAAAATTTTTGGAGAATGGGGAAATCTTGATGTTTTTCAACCGCTGCGAGGTGACTTCCTACAATCCTCTGACTAAAAAGTTTCGGTCTACTAATTTAACCCGTACTCGTAACCCATTTGTTTCAATTGCTCACACTCCAAGCTTGATTTCACTATATCATGTTACCAGAGGAGATCTAGTGCAAAGGTAATTGAGTTCATTCGCTAAACTCATGATTCAATTGTTTTTAGCATGCATATGATATTTGGAAAAAATATATGTTTTTAGCATGCCATATGAACTGACCTGGCATGAATTAGTACAACAGGATTATTTTGGAGTCTGGACAATGATATTGCTTTGAAAACATTTTATTCCTAGTCCTGAAGATAAACTTATATAGCATACTGTAGAATGTAGATTATGTTGTTTCAATAAATTTCTGGTATCAAACTGTTCTTGTTTTGTCGTGGTTCAGTAAACCATCGTAGTTTCTGTTGAGAAATAACTAAGGACAACCGGTGAGGTATTCTCATGGATCACTCCACAACACTATAAATCAAATGCACAGCTTTTAGTTGGTAGAATTTATTTTCTAGGTGTCTCATAGCTTTTATATGTCAATTTATTTTCTCACTTATGTTCTTCTATCTTTGTTTTGTTGCATTGTTTAGCTGAGATTTCTGATGTAATCTTCATCTCATCAATTCTGTCATATACCTCTCATTAGTAATTTCTTTTTATGATGTTCTGCAACAGCATGATCCATCATAGTTCATGTGAAATAGTAAATAGTTGTTTCATGACTAAATGTGCATGCTATATGGTTTCCTTAGTGTCTACTGTAAAGTTCTTCAATAAAACCATAACAGGTGAAGAAACTTATTTAAAAGAGGCAATCATGATACTGATTTGCAAAAATAATGTCTACATTTATTTTTTGTTTTTTTTTTTTTAGAAAAAACCCAATAGGAGATACTTGAAAAATTACATCGATATCTTGTCTTCTAAATATCGCCTTGCAACTCGCCAGTCATGTTGGGCTCTATTTTATGGTTGAAATATGTTGCCTGCTTTTGTGTAGGGTGCAAGGCAGCAAAGAAGAACATGCAAAATCGTCTGCTGAACCAACTGCTGACTATACTAATTTTGGGGCATTACCCGACATGCCTCCCACATTCAATTATTCTACTCCTTATCATGTTCACCCAGGAGCTACTTTTGAATTTGTTAGTTCTCATGCCATCTAATGTTATTTTCTAGCTTCTAAAGCCTTCATGTTTGCTGCTTTTGTATTTCTTCAATCTTATGTATAACATTTTTACCAATTCTGCAGCAGGATTTTGATCAAAGGACTGGCTCTATGAGTACAGCCAATGCTGAGTATTTTGCTCATATTACTCCTCAAGGCTTCCCAACACCTCACATCAATGATGTCTCTGCCAACTTAGCTTCGACGGATACTCATCCTTTCTTGTGGCATCTGTAAATTACATCACCTGAGAAGATGAATCATTGGAAGACCGTAGTGCTTGTACTATCTATCTTTGTAAATTTTGAAAATATTTGGGGCCATTTTGTAATTTTTGCAAAAAATTGTGAAGTTCATTCTTCTTCTATTGAACGCACAGTTTTATTGGATAAAAATGCATTTATTTTTCAGATTTAAGACTAATTTGTAATTTTGACATTTTTCCAATATTTTTCATAATTACAATTTCACCCCAAAAGTTTTTTATAATTTTTATTTTAGTCCTAAGATATTATGGTTTAGGTATCTTTTTGTAAATTTTAAAATTATTTGAGAGCATTTTGTAATTTTTGCAAAAAATTATGAAATTCATCTTCACCCATTCCATGAAGCTACTAGTTTTGATACAAATTTAGGTTGCGTTAATGAGTCAATTTTGGACCCAATCTATCTTGACTCATTATTTAAATGGATTGAGTTTGTGTTGGTTAAACAGTAATTGGGTTGGGTTGGGTAAAATTTTGGACACCCTAACTTTGAGACAAAAGAGCGGTTAGAGTTAGCAACCCAAGTGTAAGCAACATGGAAGATGTATAGACTGGTCGACATTATCATCGACATTCTCTCCAGGCTTCCCATTAAAACCATCCTCAGCTGCAAACGCGTTTGCAGAGAATGGCTTCGTCTAATCTCCCACCCTTGTTTCGTTCAGCTTCAACTTGCGAGATCCTCCACTGATATTCTCATCAAAACTTTCCTTCCTTCTTGCAAAATCACCCTCACCCACGTAGACCAGCGTGGTCGTGTTCCATTTCGCTTTGATAGACTTGTGCTTACTCGCAAGACTAACCTACCCACGTCCAATTCCAAATTCGACATCGTGAATTCATGCAATGGCTTGCTTTGTTTGTCTGCTCGCACCGATTATCAAAAAGAAGGCCCTATTTGGGTATGCAATCCAATTTTGCGTGAATTTGTCACTCTTCCCCCACCCAGTAAAGGTAGGCGTCGGGGGCTTTTCACTGGACTTGGATTTTGCTCTGTGACGAATCGGTACAAGGTCCTTCAAACTTTCTATCCAAAGGTTGATTCCTTGGGAAATAAGTTTCGGGATGCTGAAATATATTGCATGGGTTCAGGAACTTGGAGAAGCATCGGGAATGCACCAGGTGATTATGTTAAAATGCCTTTTAATTCACAATTGCATGATTCTCTTCACTGGGTTTCCATGACAAGTAAAAGTGCTGAATTTATACATTCTTTCAATTTTAGAACTGAGGAATTTGGGTCTGTTCCCCCACCTCCATGCCTTAAAATAGTTCACAGAGAATTCTCTGAGCATCTTAGTGTGGGTGTAATGGAAGGATGTCTCTTTATGTCTGTATTTTGTGGTGATAATACAAGATTTGACATATGGGTTATGAAGGATTACGGGGTGCAGGAGTCTTGGACTAAACATTTAGTTATTGAAAACTTATGTTACATACACTCGGGCAGTGACCGATGTGAACCAATTAAATTTTTGGAGAATGGGGAAATCTTGATGTTGTTGAACAACTGGGTGGCGATTTGCTACAGTCCTCAGACTAAAAAGTTTCGGCGTATTCATTTAACCCGCACTACTAGCCCAAAGCATTCAATTGCTCACACTCCAAGCTTGATTTCACTATATCATGTTGCCAAGGGAGATCTAGTGCAAAGGTAATTGAGTTCATTCGCTAAACTCATGATTCAATTGTTTTTAGCATGCATATGATATTTGGAACAAAAAAATGATGCCATATGAACTGACCGTGCATGAATTAGTACCACATGATTATTTTGGAGTTCTGACAGTGATATTGCTTTAAAAAAATTTATATCCAAGTCCTGAGGATAAACTTATATAGCATACTAAAGAGTAAAGATTATGTTGTTTCAACAGATTTCTGGTATCAAACTGTTCTTGTTTTGTCGTGGTTCAGTAAATCATTGTATTGCTGTTAAGAAATAACTAATGATAACTAGTGAGGTGTCCTCATGGGTCACTCCACAGCACTTTCTAAATCAAATCCATTGCTATTTCTTCTTTTTCTCCCATCTTATACGGGAGCTTTTTTCCTTTCTTTATGAAATTTTCTTCTCTTCCAAAGTTCCAATGTTGAGGATTTCTGTCTACTCGATTTCCTTACTTATCCCTTTTAATGCCATAGAAGTACCATCTGCATTGGACAGAGAAGATCAAAGTGAGTCTGATCAAATCTTCAGTTCTTAAGTGAAGATGAAGGGCGGGCTCATTATGAGAACAGAATTATGAATATATGCGAGGGGGGGGTCTACAAATTCATGATTTGGACCGTTTGTTTTTAATTATTGAAGTAGAGATTTGCAGAGGTGAATCACTCAGATTATGCAATTTACAATACTTGCGGATCCACTCCCATTGAAGGGATTGTTTGATGAAAGCTAAAAACGTGCAATTGGATCCAAATTGGAATAGGAATTCCAGAATTCGGAGCACAATGAACGTTGATGGGGGTTCTTTTTTGGGGCCAGAGAATGTTGATGGTTCGTTCATATATGGAAAGTGGTTGGAAAGCTATTGCAAAATGAACTTTGATTCAAATGTCTTGTTATATAATAATGGCTTAAGTGCACTTTTGGTCCCAATACTATGACTAAGGTTTCAATTTGGTCCCATAACTATTTTTGTTGCAGATTTGGTCCCAAACCTTCGCAAAAAGTTTCACCGTTAGTCCCCTGGTCACTTCCGTCCAATTTTCGCCGTTAATTGTGACGTGGCAGTGTGACTGGGATGCTGACGTGGCAAAATCAAATGAGATGGACTAAATTAGGATCAATATGTAACATTTCATAACTTCTCTGGACTGAACGCATAATTAGGACCAAAATATTTTTTCCATTCTCACTCTTCTTTCTCTTTCCGTCCAATTTTTTCCATTCTCACTCTTCCTCTTATATCCACTACTCACCCACTACCAATAACAACTACACTACACTCATCACTCCCTCTTCACCTTCTTCTTCCATATCTCTTGTTAATTCCTCTCTCACGCATTTTCACAAACACTTCATCTTCATTCTCCTCTGATTCATTCATTATCCATTCCTCTTTCTCCTTCACCCACACCCATATATATATATATACACACATAACTTCACATTCTATATCTATTTGATTAATCATTTCTCATTCAGTCATTCCTATATATATATATCTAATGGCCCTTGAAACCTTACTGATCAAGGTCAAATCCACTCTCTCCCACAGCCTCGACTCCGTTCACCCAAAACTCCTCAAATCCCCCTCTCGCCGCCGTCTCTCCGCCGTCGGCGTCCTCGCCTTCGAGATCGCCGCCGTCATCTCCAAACTCCTCCACCTCTCTCAATCCCTCTCCGATTCCAACCTCCACCGTCTCCGCCACGACCTCCTCTCCCTCCACGGCGTCCGTTCATCTCCAAAATCTGAATCACTATTTTCATCTCTAAAACCATTTTCAGAATCCGAATCGTGAAATCTGAATCACTATTTTCAAGCTTTTATCGTCTTCTTCTTCCATTCAACGCTCCCAATCTATTGAAATCGTGAATTCGAATCTCTCACGACACCTTCTGCAAAATCCCAAACTGATTTCGTTCCGGTTTCGCGGCTTCTGCAAAATCCCAATCTGAATTCGACGACGGCGTCGTTGTCTCCTCCGACATCGTCTCCTTACTTCTCGTCGCGACAAGCATCTGCTCGGCTGGAAGACGAAGACGATGAACAAAGGAGAAGAAAACGACGAAGAAGAAGAAGAAGGCAATTCATTTGGGATAAAATTATGCGTTCAGTCCAGAGAAGTTATGAAATGTTACATATTGATCCTAACTTACTCCATCTCATTTGATTTTGCCACGTCAGCATCCCAGTCAGACTGCCACGTCACACTTAACGGCGAAAATTGGACGGAAGTGACCAGGGGACTAACGGTGAAACTTTTTGCGAAGGTTTGGGACCAAATCTGCAACAAAAATAGTTATGGGACCAAATTGAAACCTTAGTCATAGTATTGAGACCAAAAGTGCACTTAAGCCTATAATAATTGATCTAGTCTAAGTCATAACTGATAAGTAGTTTGACAATATTTAAATAAGATATTTGGTAGCACAGGGATTCCGTCTAGAGCATAACAAGTTCTCTCCTCTTATATACTTGTTTAAATAAATGGACAATTAGGTTACATCATAATTTTCATTTTTCAATGTAAGTTAATATTTGAGTATCATTTTCTATCACTTTTTACATTTATATATCATTATTTAAGTAAAATCTAACGTTAATAATTGGTTAAAACAAACGCAAAAAATAAAATTAATCGAAATCTGACATTTTGAGGATAAAATTGAAAGAAAACAAATATTGAGAACCAAGTTGAAAATAATTATAAGTTTGAGACAAAAGTGGTACTTCTCCATCAATATATATATCTTATATTATATGGTTCCACTCCTTTCTGGTCGTTCATGTTTAAAACTATAGTTTATGAAATTAAAAATAAGAGAAAATTTATTATTTGGTCTCAATTTTTTTACTAAATTAACAATTTAGTTCTTTATTTATTTTACAACGCATACGCAAAACAACTGGTATAATATATGCCTTAATCTAACCCTTCTTCCCTCCCGTTCTCGGTGGAAAGACGAAGAAATGGCAAGCATGAATCTCAACAAGAAAAGTGCAGTTAGCAACTCAAGTGTAAGCAGCATGGAAGATGATGTATGGACTGGTCCCTTTGAGATTCTTCTCTTGCCTTTCGACATCATCATCGACATTCTCTCCAGGCTTCCCATTAAAACCATCCTCAGCTGCAAAGGCGTTTGCAGAGGATGGCTTCGTCTAATCTCTCACCCTCGTTTCGTTGAGCTTCAACTTGCCAGATCCTCCACTGACATTCTCATCAAACCTGTCAATCGTTCTTCCAAAATCACCCTCACCCACGTAGACCAGCGTGGTCCTTCTACATTTAGCTTTGATAGCCTTGTGCTTGCTCCCAAGACTAACCTACCCACGTCCAATTCCAAATTCGACATCGTGAATACATGCAATGGCTTGCTTTGTTTGTCTGCTCACTCTGATTCCCGTAAGGAAAACCCTATTTGGGTATGCAATCCAATTTTGGGGGAATTTGTCACTCTTCCCCCACCCAGTAAAAGTAGGCGTCGGAGCTCTTTCACCGGACTTGGATTTTGCTCTGTGACGAATCGGTACAAGGTACTTCAAACTTTCTATCCAAAGTTTGAGTCCTTGGGGAATGCCTATGTGGATGCTCAAATATATTGCATGGGTTCAGGAACTTGGAGAAGCATTGGGCATGCACCAGTTGATTATGTTAAAATGCCTTTTAATTCACAATTGCATGATTCTCTTCACTGGGTTTCCAGAAGAAGTAAAAGTGCTGAATTTATATATTCCTTCAATTTTAGAACTGAGGAATTTGGGTCTGTTCCCCCACCTCCATGCCTTAAAAAAATTCACAGAGAATTGTCTGACCTTCTTAGTGTGGGTGTAATGGAAGGATGTCTCTTTATGTCTGTATTTTGTGATGATAATACAAGATTTGACATATGGGTTATGAAGGATTATGGGGTGCAGGAATCTTGGACTAAACATATAGTTATTGAAAAATTATATTACATACACATGGGCACTGACCGTTGTGAACCAATTAAATTTTTGAAAAATGGGGAAATCTTGATGTTCTTGAACGACTGGGTGGTGATTTGCTACAATCCTCAGACTAAAAAGTTTCGGCGTATTTATTTAACCCGTACTAATAGCCAAAAGCATTCAATTGCTCACACTCCAAGCTTGATTTCACTATATCATGTTGCCAAGGGAGAGCTAGTGCAAAGGTAATTGAGTTCATTCGCTAAATTCATGATTCAACTGCTTTTAGCATGCATATTGTATTAGGAAAAAAGATATGTTGCCTTTTGAATTGACCTGGCATGAATTAGTACTACATGATTATTTTGGAGTCTGGACAATGATATTGCTTTGAAAACATTTTATATCCAAGTCCTGAAGATAAACTTATATAGCATACTAAAGATTATGCTGTTTCAATAGATTTTTGGTATCAAACTGTTCTTGTTTTGTCGTGGTTTAGTAAACCATCACAGTTGCTGTTAAGAAATAACTTAGGAGTTAGGACAATCGGTACAGCACTTTATAAATCAAATCCACAGCTTTTAGTTGGTAGAATTTCTTTTCTAGGTTCTCATAGCTTTTATATGTCAATTTATTTTCTCACTTATGCTCTTCTATCCCTTTATCTTGTTTTTTTTTGTTGCAATTTTGGTCCTCCAAGTTTTTTAAAAGTTTCATTCCTTAGTCCCAATGATTGAATATGGTCATATCTCTTTCGTTCCAAGTTTGAATACGACGACTCCCGAGCTACATATTGCTTTTGAAGAATCTTTTCTTTGTCCAGTTGGAGCTATCAACAAACAGATCAAATTGAACTCTAAAAGTGGGCCTCTAGTTTCACATTCAAACTAGCGAAGTTGGTCATATCTCTTTCGTTTCAAGTCTAATTGTGTCGAGTTCGAAGTTACGGGTTACTTCTGATGACTGTCTAGTTGGGATTGTCAACAAATGAGGTTAAATTAGACTTGAAAGTGGTTTTGAAACAGAAAAAAAAATATTTGAAAACCACTTTCAAGCTCGATTTGACCTAATTTGCTGATAATCCCAACAGAGCAGAAAAAGGACTTATCAAGAGTAACCCGTAGCTCTAAACTCATAGCAAACAGACTCAAAACAAGAGAGATATGATCAACTTTGCTCGTTTGACAGTTAAACGAGTGACCCACTTTTGTAGCCCAATTTGACATTGTTTATTAATGGCCTCAACTGAACAAAGAAAGAATTTTTCAAAAGTAATATGTATCTCGAAACTCGCCCCATTCAAACTTAAAACGAGAGAGATATAATCATATTCAATCGTTAGGACCAAAGAGTGAAGCTTTTGAAAAACTTTAATTTAAACTAAAAAGGTAAATAGAAAAATCTTTTACTTATGTTTAAAAATTACATAATTCAATTATGCACAATAAATTCTATTTTATAATATCCTAAATTACATAGTTTTTAATATAAAAAAATTCGTTCCAATTTTAATTATACATAATTGAATACTCTTCAATTATTTTGGACTAACTTTAAATTAAAAAATTACATACAAAATTCTTTTACTTATTTTTAATAATGACATAATTTAATTATGTACAATAAATTCTATTTTATATAAATTAAATTATAGGTAGACCAACTTTATTACGAACTACAATATAAATTAAATTATAGGTAGACCAACAAAGCATATAAGTATAAATTTTGGAATAAAATTAATTACGAGCTTTAAAGGTATTGAATTACAAATAATTTTATATACAATATTTACTATCTAGAAATGTTGCATATAATATTTTAAATGTTATCAACATTTTCTACCTGAGAATGTTTCATATAATATTTTTATGGCACAATCCTAAGGATTGGATTAAGATGTACCATGAAATATATGTACAAAAAAAATTTAGTCTATTTGACTCATTTTAAGATTTTAATTTATTTTATTGATAGTTGAAATTAATAAATATTTAGCTCAAGAGTAGAGAAAAAATTGAAAATAGCAATAACTAATTAATAAATATTTAGCTCAATGTAAATTATATAGCATTCATTATTTTAAATATTGTATTTTATTTCAATGTCATTATTTTAAAATAAGATAAAAATCTTATTTTATCTTTAATTTTAAATTAGTTCAAACCTTACTCAACGGCACGCAAGCCTAGTATATGGGTGAGTCTATAATGCAAAGATACAATCTTGACATGGGATGCAAAGGCTGATTTGGCCTAATTTTAACCGTTAGATCTCATCTAACGGTTCTAAATATTCAATTGGAAACCTGTTAAACAGGTAAAATTTATATTTTTTAAAAATTAACATTTACCCCCAATGTGAAATCTGAAATTGTAATTTAATCCTGGTTAAAAGAAGCACAAAGGAGAGGAGAGGAAGACGAGTGAGTAGCCAAACCCCAAACCCTAAAACCCCAAACCCCAAACATTCCAGTTTAGTCCCAAATCCTCAAAATAAAATTGTAAAATGTCCCAAAACTCTTCCAAACATTCCAGTTTAGTCCCAAATCCCCAAAATAAAATTGTAAAATGTCCCAAAACTCTTCCAAACATTCCAGTTTAGTCC
>QANZ01016434.1:66777-129084 GCA_003254925.1 Chamaecrista fasciculata
GGGTGAGTCTATGATGCAAAGTTGAAATCTTGACATGGGATGCAAAGAATTTTAAACCAATCAAATTTTAACATTTGGAATTAATAACCTGGAGAATAGGTAACCAACAGGTAATCAAAATATTATATATATTTACATCTTATATCCTAAATTTTATAATATTTAAACTTTTAGACTTGAAAGAATTAAAGGCGAGTAAACTCTCAAACTGGTCCCCGAATTATTGGGTCACTGACAAATTGGTCCCTTATTTATGGAAATTGACAAATAGGTCCTCGAATTTTCCTAACGTTAGTCAAATTGGTCCCTGAAGCCGTCAACTGCTGACGTGGCACGTTAACGTGCCACGTCAGCAGTTAACGGCTTCAGGGACCAATTTGACTAACGTTAGGAAAATTCGAGGACCTATTTGTCAATTTCCATAAATAAGGGACCAATTTGTCAGTGACCCAATAATTCGGGGACCAGTTTGAGAGTTTACTCGCCTTTAATTCTTTCAAGTCTAAAAGTTTAAATATTATAAAATTTAGGATATAAGATGTAAATATATATAATATTTTGATTACCTGTTGGTTACCTATTCTCCAGGTTATTAATTCCAAATGTTAAAATTTGATTGGTTTAAAATTCTTTGCATCCCATGTCAAGATTTCAACTTTGCATCATAGACTCACCCTTCTTTCTGCCCTACTCTAACCTCTTCTTCTTCCCTCCCGTTCTCAGTCGAAAGACGAAGAAAAGGCACGCATGAATCTCACCAAGAAAAGGGCAGCTACCAAACCAAGCGTGACCAATTTGGAAGATGTATGGACTGGTCCCTTTGAGATTCTACTTTTGCCTTTCGACATCATCATCGACATTCTCTCCAGGCTTCCCATTAAGACCATCCTCAACTGCAAACGTGTTTGCAGAGGATGGCTTCGTCTAATTTCTCACCCTCGTTTCGTGGAACTTCAACTTGCGAGATCCCCCATTACTGTTCTCATTAAAACCATACCTTCCGTCAATCATTCACGCCAAATCACCCTCACCCACATAGACCAAAGTGGTCGTGCTCCATTTCGCTTTGATAGACTTGTGCTTACTCCCAAGACTAACCTACCCACCTCCAATTCCAAATTCAGTATCGTGAATTCATGCAATGGCTTGCTTTGTTTGTCTGCTCACTCTGATTATACGCAAGAAGACCCTATTTGGGTATGCAATCCGATTTTGGGTGAATTTGTCACTCTTCCCCCAGCCAGTAAAGGTAGGCATTGGGGTTCTTTCATGGGACTTGGATTTTGCTCTGTGACGAATCGGTACAAGTTGCTTCAAACTTTCTATCCAAAGGTTGAGTCCGTGGGGAATGATTATTTGGATGCTGAAATATATTGCATGGATACAGGAACTTGGAAAAGCATTGGGCATGCACCAGGTGATCTTGTTAATCTGCCTTTTAATTCCCAATTGCATGATTCTCTTCACTGGGTTCCCTTTGTACGTGAAAGTGCTGAATTTATATATTCGTTCAATTTTAGAACTGAGGAATTTGGGTCTGTTCCCCCACCTTCATGCCTCTATGAAACTCACATAGGTTTCTGTGACCATCTTAGTTTGGGTGTAATGAAAGGTTGTCTCTTTCTGTGTGTATATGGTGATGACAGTTCAAAATTTGACTTTTGGGTTATGAAGGAGTATGGGGTGAAGGAGTCTTGGACTAAACTGATGGTTGTTGAAAACTTATATGAGAGAGAATTGTGCCCTGACGTTTATGAACCAATAAAATTTCTGGAGAATGGGGAAATCTTGATGTTGTATAACTACTGGGAAGTGACTTGCTATAATCCTCAGACTCAAAGGTTTCGAAGTACTACTTTAACCCGTACTCGTAACCAATTTGACTCAAGTGCTCACACTCCGAGCTTCATTTCACTATATCATGTTGCCAAGGGAGAGCTAGTGCAAAGGTAATTGAGTTCATTCGCTAAACTCATGATTCAAATGCTTTTAGCATGCATATGATATTTGGAAAAAAGATATGTTGCCTTTTGAACTGACCTGGCATGAATTAGTACCACATGATTATTTTCGAGTCTGGACAATGATATTGCTTTGAAAACGTTTTATATCCAAGTCCTGAAGATAAACTTATATAGCATACTAAAGATTATATTGTTTCAATAGATTTCTGGTATTAAACTGTTCTTGTTTTGTCGTGGTTTAGTAAACCATCACAGTTGCTGTTAAGAAATAACTTAGGACAACCGGTGAGGTATTCTCATGGGTCACTCCACAGCACTTTATAAATCAAATCCACAGCTTTTAGTTGGTAGAATTTCTTTTCTTGGTTCTCATAGCTTTTATATGTCAAATTATTTTCTCACTTATGCTCTTCTATCCCTTTATCCTGTTTTTTTTTTTTTGCAATTTTGGTCCTCCAAGTTTTCTAAAAGTTTCATTCCTTAGTCCCAACGATTGAATGTGGTCATATTTCTTTCGTTCAAAGTTTGAATACAATGACTCCCGAGCTACATATTGCTTTTGAAGAATCTTTTCTTTGTCCAGTTGGAGCTATTAGCAAACAGATCAAAATGGGCTCTAAAAGTGGGCCTCTAGTTTCACATTCAAACTGGCGAATTTGGTCATATCTCTTTCATTTCAAGTCTAATTGTGTCAAGTTCGAAGTTACAGATTACTCTTGACGACTGTCTAGTTGGGAACGTCAACAAATGAAGTTACATCAGACTTGAAAGTGGTTTTGAAACAAAAAATTTTTTTTTGAAAACCACTTTCAAGTTCGATTTGACCTCATTTGCTGACAATCCCAACAGAGTAGAAAAAAGACTTATCAAGAGTAACCCGTAGCTCTAAACTCATAGCAAACAGACTTAAAACAAGAGAGATATGATCAACTTCGCTCGTTTGGCAGTTAAACAAGCGGCCCACTCTTGTAGCCCAATTTGACCTTGTTTGTTAATGGCCTCAATTGAACAAAAAAAGACTTCTCTAAAGCAATATGTATCTCGAAACTCGTCTTGTTCAAACTTAAAATGAGAGTAATATAATTATATTCAATTGTTAGGACCAAGGAGTGAAGCTTCTGAAAAACTTGGAAGACTAAAATTGCAATAAAAAAAAGATAAAGGATTGCATTGCAACCTATCGCAAAGATAAGGGACCAAAAGTACACTTTGGCCTTTTGCTTTTCTGCAACAGCATGATGCATCAGAGTTCATGTGATTTATTAAATAGTTGTTTAATGACTAAGTGTGCCTGCTATATGGTTTCCCCTAGTGTCTACTATGAAGTTCTTCAATAAAACCGTTTCCCCTAGTGTCTACTATGAAGTTCTTCAATAAAACCGTTTCCCCTAGTGTCTACTATGAAGTTCTTCAATAAAACCACAACAGGTGAAGAAACTTATTTAAAAGAAGCAATCATGATGCTGATTTGCAAAACTAATGTCTACATTTTTTTTTGGTTTTCAGTTTTCTGAAAAACCTAATAGGAGACACTTAAAAAATTACATCTAAATCTTGTCTTTTAAATATTTCCTTGCAACTCACCAGTCATGTTGGGCTCTATTTTATGATAGTAATATATTGCCTGCTTTTGTGTAGGGTGCAAGGCAGCAAAGAAGAATATACAAAATCGTCTGCTGAACCAACTGCTGACTATACTAGTTTTGGGACATTATCCAACGAGCCTCCCACATCCAATTAGTCTACTCTGTATCATGTACACCCAGGAGCTACTTTTGAATTTGTTAGTTCTCATGCCATCTTATGTTATTTTCTACCTTTTAAAGCCTTCATGTTTGCTGCTTTTGTATTTCTTCAATCTTATGTATAACATTTTTACCAATTCTGCAGCAGGATTTTGATCAAAGGACTGGCTCTATGAGTACAGCCAATGCTGAGTATTTTGCTCATATTACTGCTCAAGGCTTCCCAACACCTCACATCAATGATGAATCATTGGAAGACCGTAGTGCTTGTATTATCTATTGTGATGACTGATGACCCTTTTGTTTTGGCCTTGGGCAATTGTTACGCTGAAAGCTACCTATCTCATTTGTCTGAAATTTCTGGTGTAATCATAAATTCATACCTCTGTAGGTACAACAATTTCTTCTATTTTATTGGGAGAGTTCTGGCCTCTTAAAAGCCAGCTTATGTTTCTTGCTTTTCATGTTTTGGTAGTATATCCTGGTACTGTCGCTGCATCTTATACCTACTGTATGAAATGTTTAAAACCCTTATTTGAGATAGTTCTGTATTTCGATCAGTACAGTTTTATTAAATTGGTATTAGAGCGATTCAGTCTAGAGTGAGTATGAGCATAATTGAAAGGAGAATGAAGCATTTGGAAAAGGAAGTCACCAGCATTCGTGAAGATGTTGGCAAGATGAAGATCATTCTGTTTTGAGATTTGAAAAATTATCTTAAATATCGATTTGTTTAGACTGCATATGTTGCTTATGAGTGATTGCTAATTGGAAGAATTCTATATGTACATGTTTGCTGTAGAGGAGTTTTATAAACTCATTGGTATAACATCGATATTAACATTATACTGTACCAATTGATGACTAATATTCGTTTGAGAATTCTTTTTCTGTTATTACACCATTAGTACAAAATGTGATTTCATTTAGTTTTTTTATGTTATTTTTAACTTAGATAGTTGGAATGGATAATCTATCTCTTATATATGTCCTAATAAGGAGAGATTGTTTGTTCTTTCTTTGTCAAGTCAATTATTAGTTTTAAGTATGGGAGATAAATCATATATCTCATCTGTTTATACCATAGGTAACGATAGAAATTAGATGATATCACATTTTGAACCAATAGTGGAATAAATAAATAATTTTGAGGATCAAAACATAAAATAAAAAATTTTGAAAGCAAAAAAAAATTAGCCTATAATTTAGGGACCAAAATACAATTTTGGACAAACCATGAGCACTTATATTCAAGTATTGAGTTGGGCTTAGAGTGGACTAATTTGGACTTACTATTTTGTTTGATGAGTTAGGTTAGTTTGGGTTGAAGAAAATAATTAAGCCAGACCAACTACTTTTTTATCCCTTACATATATATATATTTTCTTCAATTTGGCCACTCTTAGATTTTTTTTGCTAAAGTGTACTTTGGATCACATAACTTTGGCAAAGGTCTCAATTTGACTCTATAACTTTTTTTGTTGCAATGTTGGTTCCATAACTTTGGCAAAGGTTTCAATTTGGTCCCATAACCTTTTTTGTTGCAATTTTAGTCCTATAAGTTATGACAACGTGCCACCGTTAGTCCCATGCAAGCTGATTTTCGTCCATTTTTTGTCATTAAAGATGATCTCACATATTGAGAATGATTATGTGATAAATATGGGTGAAGTGGATTTAACGGTAGATAATGGATAGAAATCAGTTTGAGACCAATAGTGAGATGTTTTCAAAAGTTATAGGACCAAAATTGCAACAAAAAAAGTTATGGGACCAAAAGTGCACTTTAGCTTAGATTTTTTTTCTTAAGTTCATTCCTCACCATTTGTTTAATTTTGAGGAACTGAATTGAAAAGGAAAATCTATAAGGAGACCAAATTGAAAAAATAATAATATTTGAAGGACCAAAATATAATTTAAACTATATGAAAAATATATATATCTTTTTTAATTTTTATTAAGGGTAAATTACACTTTGGTACCCTGTGGTTTGACCCTATTTCACTTTGGTACCCTGTGGTTTGAAACTTGACACTTTGGTACCCTGTGGTATTCTCCATTAACACTTTGGTACCCTTTGGAGCTATTTTGTAATTTTAACCATAACAAATTTTGCAAAAATTACATATTGACCCCAAAAAATTTTCAAAAAATTACAAATAGGTCCCTGGATACATATTATATAGGGACTAAAATGAAAAATTTAAAATTTTTTTGGGGTCAATATGTAATTTTGTAAAATTTATTATGGTTAAAATTACAAAATAGCTCCAAAGGGTACCAAAGTATTAATGGAGAATACCACAGGGTACCAAAGTGTCAAGTTTCAAACCACAGGCTACCAAAGTGAAATAGGGTCAAACCACAGGGTACCAAAGTGTAATTTACCCTTTTATTAATTAGCCCAACATAAATAATAAATTAGTAGATTGGATTGGTTTTCAGGAGTTTGTTTCTTTGTGGGTTGGCCCACCCACTGACCCACGATTATATATATACCTTCTACAATTTCATTTGTTTCTGCCGTACTGTGTAACCTCTTCTTCCCTCCCGTTCATCAAAGAAAAAGGCACGCATGAATCTCACGAAGAAAAGATCAGCTACCAAACTAAGTGTGACCAATTTGGAAGATGTATGGACTGGTCCCTTTGAGATTCTTCTCTTGCCTTTCGATATCATCATCGACATTCTCTCCAGGCTTCCCATTAAAACCATCCTCAACTGCAAACGCGTTTGCAGAGAATGGCTTCCTCTAATTTCTCACCCTCGTTTCGTGGAACTTCAACTCGCGAGATCCCCCACTACTGTTCTCGTCAAAACCATACCTTCCGTCAATCATTCACGCCAAATCACCCTCACCCACGTAGACCAAAGTGGTCGTGCTCCATTTCGCTTTGATAGACTTGTGCTTACTCCCAAGACTAACCTACCCACTTCGAATTCCAAATTCAGCATCGTCAATTCATGCAATGGCTTGCTTTGTTTGTCTGCTCACGCTGATTATCGGAAAAAAGACCCTATTTGGGTATGCAATCCGATTTTGGGTGAATTTGTCACTCTTCCCTCAGCCAGTAAAGGTAGGCATTGGGGCTCTTTCATGGGACTTGGATTTTGCTCTGTCACGAATCGGTACAAATTGCTTCAAACTTTCTACCCAAAGGGGTGGTTGGAGAATAAAAATCTGGATGCTGAAATATATTGCATGGATACAGGAACTTGGAGAAGTATTGGGCATGCACCAGGTGATCTTGTTGCTGAGCATTTTAATTCCCAATTGCATGATTCTCTTCACTGGGTTTCCTCTGCACGTAAAAGTACTCAGTTTATATATTCGTTCAATTTTAGAACTGAGGAATTTGGGTCTGTTCCCCCACCTTCATGCCTCTATGAAACTCACATAGGTTTCTGTGACCATCTTAGTTTGGGTGTATTGAAAGGTTGTCTCTTTCTGTGTGTATTTGGTGATGACAGTTCAAAATTTGACTTGTGGGTTATGAAGGAGTATGGGGTGAAGGATTCTTGGACTAAACAGATGGTTGTTGAAAACTTATATGAGAGAGAATTGTCCCCTGACTTTTATGAACCAATTAAATTTTTGGAGAATGGGGAAATCTTGATGGTGTATAACTGCTGGGAAGTGACTTGCTATAATCCCCAGACTCAAAGGTTTCGAAGTACTAATTTAACCCGTACCCGTAACCAATTTGACTCAAGTGCTTACACTCCAAGCTTGATTTCACTATATCATGTTGCCAAGGGAGAGCTAGTTCAAACTTCAAAGGTAATTGAGTTCATTCTCTAAACTCATGATCTAATTGTTTTTAGCTTGCATTTGATGTTTGGAATAAAGATATTTTGCCTGAAAGTGTTAACTCAATCAACCATATCAACTGACCTGGCATAAATTAATCCCGCGGGACTATTTTGGTGTCTGGACAAGTGATATTGCTTTGAAAACATTTTATATCCAAGTCCTGAAGAAACACTTATATAGCATACTAAGGGTTAGTTTCAATTGATTTCTGGTATCAAGCCATTTTTGTTGCTGTTAACCATCGTAGTTGCTGTTAAGAAACAATTAATGATAACTAGTGACCAGTGAGGTGTTCTCATGGGTCACTCCACAGCACTATATAAATCAAATCCATTGCTTTTAGTTGGTAGAATTTCTTTGCTAGGTTTCTCATAACTTTTATATGTCAATTTATTTTCTCGCCTCTTCTATCTTTGTTTTGCCTTGTTTGGCTGAAATTTCTGATGTAATCTTCATCTAATCAATTCTATCATATACATCATTCATTAGTTTAATTTCTTTAATTGATGTTCTGCAACAGCATGATGTATTAGAATTATTATGAAATATTAAGTAGTTGTTTCATGACTCTGTATGCTATATAGTTTCTTTAGCGTCTACTATAAAGTTCTTCAATAAAACCATAACACATGAAGAAACTTATTTGCTAGAGGTAATCATGAATCCATGATGCTGATTTGCAAAAAAATGTCTACATTATTATTATTATTATTTTAAAAACCTTGTAGCAAATACTTAAACAGTTGCATCTAAATCTTGTCTTCCAAATATTGCCTTGCAACTCACCAGTCAAGTTGGGCTCTATTGTGTGATAGAAATATATTGCCTGCTTTTGTGTAGGGTGCAAGGCAGCAAAGAAAAATATGCAAAATCATCTGCTGAAGCGACTGTCGACTATATTAGTTTTGAGACATCACCCAAAGAGCCTTCCACATCCAATTAGTCTACTCCGTATCATGTTCACCCAGGAGCTACTTTTGAATTTGTTAGTTCTCAAGCCAGCTATCTATTGTTATTTTCTAGCTTGTGATGTCTTTTTGTTTGCTGCTTTTGTATTTCTTCAATCTTATGTATAGCATATTTACCAACTTTGCAGAAAAAATTTGATCAAAGGACTGACTATAAGAGTACAGCCATTGCTGAGTATTTTGCTCATATTACTGCTCAAGGCTTCCCAACAACTCACATCATTGATGTCTCTACTAACTTAGCTTCAACGAATACTCATCCTTTTGGCATCTGTAAATGGCATCATCTGAGAAGATGAATCATTGGAGAACATAGTGGTTGTATTATCTATTTTAATGACTCTTTTTGTTTTGGCCTTGGGCAATTGTCATGATAAACCACCTATCTCTTTCCTTGATTGTGTAGATCATAGATTAGAGTTTAGTAATTCACAAAAACTGGGGACCTTATGCCCTTTAAGGCAACAAGGTTTATTGATTCAAATCCTTGCCTGGTTTCTTTCTTTTTGTTTTTCTCCCATTTTTCATTATGAGAACAAAATAATGAACATATGCAATTGGGATTGAAGTATGTAAATTTTATGATTTGGACCGTTTGCTTTAGTATTGAAGTAGAGATTTGCAGAGATGAACGCCTCAAGATTATGCAATTTACATACCTGCGGATCGACTCCCATTCAAGGGATTGTTTTGTAAAAGCTAAAAACTTGCAATTGTATCCAAATTGCAATAGGAATTCAAGAATTCAGAACAAAATGAATGTTGATGGTTTTATTTATTTATTGGCCAGAAAACGTTGATGGTTCACACAATAAAAGTGGTGGGACAGCTAGAGAGAAATGTGCTGACTTCTTAACAAACTTGACTTACTAATTTGTAGAAAAAAAATAAAGAAGCATTTCTCTATTAATTATTGAGCAAAATAATATCAGTACCTCCAAAATATATACGGTCAGTTTCAACTGTATTCTTAAAGTTTTTTTAGATTAATTGTATCCCTAATGTTTTATATCTTAGTCAATTATAATCCTAATGTTTTATATTTAAATCAATTATATTCCAAAATTAGAGGTATAATTGACACAAAAAAAAAGATTTAAAGTATAATTAACTCAAAAGACTGAGGGTACAACTGAAATTGATTATATACTTTGGGGGTATTAAGAATATTTTTGCCTCATCATTATTATTTCTTTTGCCATCGTCTCAATATAATCATTGATTATCTACATTTCCTTTGTCTACATTTCTCATAGAGTTAAAAAGAGAAAGGAAGAAAAAAAAAATTATGAGTCTACATATATCATTATTCCATGAAACTTATATTTTTTCTCTCTTTTTCTCTCTAACTTTATAAAAAATATTTAAGAAAAAAAATATAGAGGTTAAAAGGAAATAATACTGAGAAATATTTTACATGTAGGTCTGATCTTTTGATAGTTGCTTTTTTTTTTTTTTTTTTTTTTTTTTTTTTNNNNTTTTTTTTTTTTTTTATTATTATTATTAGTAGTATTACAGGATAATTGCCATTTACAGTGCAGTGCATCCAGAATGGGATCTCGCCGTTTATTTTCCCCCCTTCAATATTGACCTAAAAAGTTATTATTAGTTTTTTGGTCCAATCCAAAAAGTTATTCAAATAGATGAAAATTCTCCTGCCAAAAAAAGGAGTGAAATAAAAAAAGACAGAAAAACCAGGACCCAAAAGGGATTTTCATGGGTTTGGCCCAAGAAGAAAAATCAGGTTAAACCCAAGAGTCAAAGAGAGAAAGAAAGAAAGAAAGAAAGAAAGAGATCGGTGGTTGGATTCATTGAAGAATGATAACATACTAAATCTTGGATTCCCTTGTCAACGAGACGAAGCGAAGAAAGAAACATCCATGAATCGCAACAAGAAGAGGGCGGCGACCAACAGCCGCAAGGATGCGACGGTATCCACTGTGGTATGTTACTCCAAATTCGCGAAATTACCTCCTAATGTCATGATTTTGATTCTCTCTAGGCTTCCCATTAAGGCCATCCTTAACTGCAAATGTGTTTGCAAAGCTTGGCGTCAATTAGTCTCTCATCCTCGCTTCGTCGAGTTTCACCTTGCTAGATCTTCCACTGCCATACTCATCAAAACCCTACCTTCCCTCTCCGATTCGCGCAAAATCATCCTCACTCATGTTGACCAATTTGGTCGCGATCCCTTTCGCCTTGATAAGTTGACGTTTACCCCTAAGTGTAACATACCCTGTTCCAAATTCAATCTCGTCAATTCCTGTAATGGCTTGCTTTGTTTGTCTGGGGTTGCAAAAGATGACCCCATTTGGGTTTGCAATCCGATTCTGCGAGAGTATGTTACCATTCCCTCTGCTAGTGAAGGTCGGAATTTGGGTTCTTTCTTTGGACTCGGATTTTGCCCTGTGACCCATCGCTACAAGTTCTTGCAAACTTTCCACCCAAAGGTTTCGTGGTCGGAGCATGAACATCTGGATGCTGAAATTTATTACCTGGAGACTGGAACTTGGAGAAGTATTGGATATGCACCCTCTGCCCTTGTTGTTCCATCTTTTAATTCCTTCTTGCGTGGCTGTCTTCATTGGATTCCTAGCGCAGGTAACACTTCTGAATATATATATTCCTTCAACTTTGAGACTGAGAAATTTGGGTCTGTTCCTCCACCTCCGTGCATTGATGGAACTAAAAGGTTATTTTCTGACCATCTCAAGTTGGGTGTGGTTGAAGATAGTCTCTTTATGTGTGTCTTCGGTGATAGTAGGAAATTTGACATCTGGGTTATGAAGGATTATGGGGTGAAGGAGTCCTGGACTAAACAGTATGTCATTGAAAATTTATATCCTAGACAATCCAGCTGTGACACCTATGAACCAGTAAAGTTTTTGGGCAATGGGGAAATCCTGATGCTGTTCAACGACTCCCAGGTAGTTTGTTATAACTTGCAGACAAAAAGAATGCGGCGAACCAGAGTTACCCACACTCGTCATGAATTTAATTCGATTGCTTACACTCCAAGCTTGGTTTCACTATTTAATACTGTTGCCAAGAAAGAGCTGGTGCAAAGGTGATTGAATTTATTTATTCTTTAAACCTATCTTTCCAATGCCTATAGATAAACTCATCTACTGCCTGACAGTGCTAGTTTCATTAACCTTATCTACTGCCCTGGATATTTTGGAGTGTGGACTTGTGACATTGCTTTGAAAATGTTTTTTATATCTAGTGCCTAAAGATAAAGCTAGGGCAACTGTGAGGCCATGAATTAGGCTGTTTCAGCTAAATTTATAGTATCAAACTGACACTTGTTTAGTTGATTTTGTAAACATCATAATTGCTGTAAAGAAACAACTAAAGATAATTTAGTAATGGTAACAAATGGGGTGTCCTTACATTTTCATAGAATGCGGAAAATCAAGTGCTTAGCTTCTATTTGGCGAAATTTATCTGCTAGCTTCTCATATATTTTATTTGACTACTTATTTTCCTGCTCATGCTCTGGAATCATTGTTTTCTGCTCTCACTTGTCTGAGATTTCTGCAGTCATAAATTCATACCTCTGTAGATACAACAATTTCTTCTATTTCAGTTATCTTTCTCATGGGCCTGGTACAATTGCTGGCAAGAAACCTTATAAGAGAAGGGAGAAAGAAAAAGGGAAAGAGATTGCCCAAACATAATTGGGCCTATACATCAGATAAGTTAAGGTGTACAAGAGAAGGGTGAAAGGTGTGCTGGACAGTACGGAGAAGAGGAAGAAGCAGAGCATAATGAATTCTGACACAGTAGTGGAAGGAGCATGGAGGAGTGTGTGCACATGCCTTTATGTGGAGGGATTTCTGTCATAGGAAATTCTAGGAACTTATTGGGAGAGTTCTGGCCTCTCGAAAGCCAGCTTATGTTACTTTCTTTCTGTTCATCTTTTGGTAGTATATTCTGGTACTGTTGCTGCATCTTATACCTACTGTATGAACTGTTTTATACTCTTTTATGAGATAGTTCAGTATTTTGATTAATAGAGTTCTATCAAATTGGTATCAAAACGGTTCAGTCTACAGTGAGTATGAACAGAATGGAAGTGAATATGGAACATTTGGAAAAGGTATTAACCAGCATTCGTGATGATGTTGACAAGATGAAGGCGTGGATACAAGAGATACATGACTTGTTGATGGGTAAGGTAGAGTCTTCCTTGAACGCAGATGATAACTCAACAACTTAGCAAGGACTCGGAGATATGGGTGCTCAGAATGCTACAGAGAATGTTGGAAATGCCGTAAAATAGGGGGCGTTTGACTAATAGGACCCAACCAAGTATCTCAAGCTTGAGCTTCCAATTTTTTTTGTTTTTTTGGTGAGGATCCCATGGGCTGGGTTTTTTGAGTTGAATGGTATTTCTCCATTAACAAGATTCTAGAGATGTAGAAGATGGAAGCCATTACAGTTTGTCTCGAAGGGAAGGCTTTTGTTGTGAATCAAATAGGACTCTGTAAAACAATCAGAACTGAAGTGCTGACCTTAATTTTTAATCTAGATTTTAGCCTATATGTTAGAGATTTTAGAATTAATTGTATTTGTTGTATTTCCTAGAATAGGTTCTCTCCTCTTGTATAAATACCTTATGAGACTATGACATTGAACAATACACATCAAGATGATAGGGCTGGCCCACCAGATGATAGTCAATCCACTCAGTCTCTTAGAGGTCATTGAATAAAGTACCTATATAACAAGCTCGGTGCTTATGACTTATATGGCCCTACTTGAGGGGGGAGTGTTGTGAATCAAATGGGATTGTGTGAATTAATTTTTTTATGCTAAAGTTTAGCCTTGATGTTAGAAATTTTAGAATTAATTGTATTTCTTAGAATAGGCTCTCTACTCTTGTATAAATATCCTATGCCATTTAGTAATACACATGATGAAAGTTTTTCTCTCATTTTACATACTCTACACTCTCATTCTACATATATGGCTTTAATACCACCTACAATCAGTAAATAGGTATGACTCCGTTGAAAGCCTTATACAGTAGAGAACCTTCAACTCTTTTCAAGTGGGAGGATTGTATGTCAGCAGTAGAGGATGTAAATGAGCAGATGATTCAAATAAGCTCAAGGAGAACTTGTCAAAGGCTCACGAAAAGATGAAGAATTATGCAGACAAACACCAAAGGGAAGTTAGTTATGAGGTTGGAGACTTGGTAAACTTGAAAATCATTCCCTAAAAGCTGTGATCTCTAGCAAAGAAAGTGAATGAGAAACTGAGCCCACACTTCTATGGACCTTGTAAAATCAAAGCTATGTATGGAGAGGCTGCATATCAGTTAGAGCTACCAGAGACAGCAAGGATTTATCTGGTTTTTCATGTGTCACGGCTCAATAAAGCCCTCCACCTTCTATTCCAACTCAAGAACTACCTACAGCGCTGATAGAAGAAATGGAGCTTCAAGTTGAAGCTGAAGAAGTCAAGAAAGATAGAACAGCGGGGGATTGTGTTCAAGTGCTTATAAAATGGCAAAACCTTCCAGTTTTCGGAAGCACTTGGGAAAAATATGCTATCATTTAGTCACAATTTCCTAACTTTCACCTTGAGGACAAGGTGAAACTCTTGGGGAAAGGTATTGATGGGCCACCCCCTTGCTGGCATGAGAATTTATAAGAGAAGGGAGAAAGAAAAGGAAAGAGGTTGGGCCCAGCACGATTGGGCCTACATCAGATAAAGTTAAGGTGTACAGGAGAAGGACTGGACAGAACGGAGATGAGGGAGAAGCAGGGCATAACTGATTCTGACACAGTAGTGGAAGGAGCAGGAAGGAGTGTGTGCGCATGCCTTTTGTCACGGATCCCATTGGCATGAGACCAATCAGGGAGGCAAGGGAAAGAGTGGGGGCCCTACTATCTATGAGAGCTTTTGTGGTAGATCCACCAATCTTTGCTTCCACAAGCATTTGCCCTTTTCCCTAAGACTTAGGAGTTTCTACCTTAGCCTTTATTGCACTAAGGAGTTTCAAGGAACTTACCTTCGCCTCCTCTATTTGACGCTCTTCCTCCTCTTCAACTGACACTTTATGTGGATGGGTTTCTGTTGTAGGGTAACCAAGTAAATTCTAGGAAGTAGGAATTTATTGGGAGAGTTCTGGCCTCTCAAAAGCCAGCTTATGTTACTTTCTTGTTTCTTGCTTTTCATGTTTTGGTAGTATATTCTGGTATTGTTGCTGCATCTTATGCCTATTGTATGAATTGTTTTATACCCTTATATTAGACAGTTCAGTATTTTGATCAGTAGAGTTCTATCAGTTTCGCAACCTTGGAAGTGCCATGATTTTTATGAAGTGCTAAAATAGTTATTTCTTGATTAAGTATGCTTGCTGTAAATGTGGGGAATTTTTTTAGGCAACTATGTGATGATGAACTATAAAAAAATATCTCCACGTCATATTCTTATCCAACAATCAAATAGCAAACAAACAACTTAAAAATTGCAATCAAGTTTTATTTTTTGAATATTGTCTACAAGTTGCAATTCACCAGTCATATAAATATATTGCCTGTCTTTCATGTAGGTTGGAAAGCAGTAAAGCATATGCAAAGTCTTCTGCTGAAGTGACTGTTGACTATGCAAGTTTTGAAACATCACTTAACGAGCCTGCAAGATTCAACTCAACTTTGTACCCTGTGACTGAGGGAGAGACACTGCAAGGGTGATTTTGATTACTAATTAAACCTATCTCTTAATCGTTTATTAGCTTGCATACAATATCTGGAAAAAGCTCTGCTGCCTACTGTGCCAATTCAATAAACCTTATCCATTGATTTGGGTTGAATAAATGCCGCTTAATAATTTTGGAGTCTGGACAGTGATATTACTCAGAAAATGTTTTATGTTTAAGACCCAAAGATTAACTTGTAGTATATTAGAGTGATTAGTTTGTTTTGACTAAGTAACTAATTATTGGTATCAAACTGATTCTTGTTTTGAGGTGGTTTAGTAAACATCATAGTTGGCTTTTACCTGTTAGAATTTCTTTTAGGTTCCTCACAGCTTTGATCTGACAATTTATTTCCCATTTTATGCTCTGCTATATTTATTTTATGTTCTCATTTAGCTGAGTTTTCTGTTGTAATTTTTGTCTCATAACGTCTACTATAATACCACTTTTGATACTTCAATTTCTTGTATTTCCTTGACGATCTCCAACAGTAGGATGCATCATTTAAAGTAGTTATTTCGTGATTGAGTGTGCATGCTGTGCAGTTTCAATATGACAACACTTAAAATTTCATGTCTTTGCTGTAATTTTGTTCAATAAGTACAACATGTGAAGGAATTTCTTTAATAGAAGCAATCATGGAACGATGAGCTGTGAATTTGTCATACAAAAATTGCTTTGAAGTTTTGTCATTTGAATGGGCTACTTAGATGGAAAAATACATTGTTTACCTTTGATGTAGGGTGTCAGGAAGGCAAAAATATGCGAAGGTGTCTGCAGACGGGAATGTTGGAAGTGTTAGTTTTGGAATATCACTTGATGAACCTGGCAGATTCAACTCAGATCCATACTTTAGTCAGCGAGCTATCTACCAAGAAGTTAGTTCCCATTCTATTTAGCGTTATTTCTGGGTGCTTAAATTATAATGTCAGTTTCATGTTTATCTCTCCAATCTTATATATTGCATTTTAACCAACTTTGCAGCAGAATCCTGATCAAAGAGCAGATAATATGAGTACAGCAAATGCTGAAGTTTATGGTCGTGTTACTGTAGCTCAGGGCTTCTCAACACCTCTCATCAATGATCTCTCTACCAACTTAGCTTCAAAGAAGGCGGCACAGCCTTCGACTTGGCAATGGCAAATGAGAAGTTGAATCATAAGGGACTATTGTGCTTGTATTATCTCATGTAATTTACTCTTTTCGTTTGTGTGTTTTGCAATTAGCATGTTAAATTAGGCCTGTTCTGCTAATTTTCCCTTCTTTCCAGTATTGTGTAGAACATAAATAAGAGTTAACTTGTGCACAACAGCAGGGACATCTGGCCTTTTAGGAAATTGAAGTTAGTTGATTTTTTTTTTTTTGAACATACAGTTAGTTGATTCAAATCCTCGTCTTATGTTTAAATCGTTCTTTTTTTTTGGAAGTAATTTTCTTTACTGAAGTTTTTGCTTTCTTATGTATGTGTATCTATGTTTTAGGTGATGTTCTTGAAGATTGGCGACTCACTCTCTCCTAATAGGAGTAGGGTCTGACAAAACTAAAACGAAATGCTTTGAAAATCTTAAAGTTTTCTTTTCGCGTGTATTTTTTATTATTAATATTGATGAAGTGTGGTGTTTATCTTCTTATATTGCTTTATTGTTTTTCCGTAGATGTGCTGTTATAAATGATTATAGGAGGACTTGGTTTCCTCGTGTGGTTGCTAGGCTGCTAGCTAGTCTTGCTTAGTTCCTTTATCCACCAAAAAAGAAAAGGAGTCTTTATCTCCACAAATACTATTAGTTTATATAGGTCATTAGGGTCTGTAATATCAATACCATTTTCAATGAAAAAATAATTAAACAAAAAGTACCAACGTCTGAATTTCAAGGGAGGTTTGTTAGAAATTCAACTTATCATCCACTGCGTTAGATAAATTAGTATGAAAAACAAATAAACAGAATTGCGCCAACATTTGTTGCTTCATTTTCATTTTCACTTTCTGTTGTAATCACTGAATCAACAGAATTGCGAAGGTTTCATAACCTCACCATGATAAAGAATGGGAATCGGCACTGACATGTTGGAAATAAGCATAAATACTGGAAGTGAATATCTGGTTAAGAGACCAGGGATCCAATGTGTTAATCAAGACACTACTATGAAATAGCAAGCAAGAAAAATCATACTTTCAAAGTAGACACTTCTATGAATAATCATACTGACATCTTCGTTTGTACTCAATCTCTCAAGATTCATCTTATTTCCACTGGGTTATTGTTTAATACATTTGCAGTAATCAAATTCTACATAAAAGGGCCCTTTGAATCACATTATCAGGACAAGGTCCAAAATACAAACTGTCAAGAAATCTGCATAAATATAGCATTTTCACGCGTCAACGATCTCACTTTCAACCAGAATGCACGGCAGATGACCTTCCAAAATTGCTTCTGGGCAAAACTCTCATCTCCCTCAGTTCTTCTTTCTCTTTTCCATGCATCTCTTTAAAGCTTGAACTTCTGTTTTATTTAAAAGAGAGAGAAACCACAATATATGTGTCACTATGGTTGAATTACATGCAAGCATAACAAGTTGACTGAGGGAAAGAAAAAAAAGAAAAGTCTGAAGACAACAACAATTCTATAATGAGAGAAGAATTATATTGACCAAACCAATCATACTTGTAAGTATAATAAACACTCTATTGAACAATATAGCAAAAGAATCAACCTAGTCACTCTATTCATCTATCTTTGATGAATGAAATCTACTTAGTCTGAATTCACAAACAAAGCAGTGGAGTGAAACTCAACAATGCAGCAAAAGAATCAAAGGCTCCCAACTTTTCTGATAGGTTAAATGTTATGCTGATGCCTGATGCTACCAAAAGACACAACTTGGAAGTTTAGCATTTCAAATCCAGCAATGATAAAAGTGATTTATATATGATAGTATAAGAATATCTAAATTCAAACAAGGCAATTCAATGATAGTATGATACCCAAGAATGCTATGTTATTTGCATAAATTCAACAAAACTATTTTATGAGAGCAAACATTTCTTAGTGAGAGTCAAAAAGATATACCCATTTGGCATGCTTTCCAATCCCTGTTTGATTGAACGAGGCATTCCTGCAACGTAAACACAATATCTTCATTAAAAAAGATCGATTTTAAAATCAGGGTTTAGGGTTTAAGGGAAAATAAAGAGAACCTAAATTGAAGATCATCGAAGATCACAGGATCACCTGCATCGAAAGATAGAGAGAAGAACACTCGTCGAGCTGCTTCACATTCTCATCGTCTTCATCTGCGTCGCTCTGATGAAGAGATTGCGGCGGCGGCGGCGGCGGCGGCGGCGGAACCGCTCCGCTCCGGTTCGGTAGTGATTGATCCATAGTAGCTTCTGACCGACGGATTACCTTTTGTATTGTAAAACTGCATTTGGTAAACGACTGTACTTTCTGTTGTCGTTTCACTCGAGTGCAAACTCAAAACTCTGTAACGTAGCACTATACGACAAAAAAATGGCAAATATGTTTTAAGAAAAATTTTATATCAATTTTTAATTTTATTTTAAAAATTTTATATTTTTATTGATTTTCTTTTATCTTGTTTCTCTTCAATAAATTAACAATAAAATTCATAAAAATTTCAATCTAAATCTATTTTTTTAATAATTTTATAATATATCATATGTATGTAAAATTTATTGTCAGTTTATTTCATAGAATTAATGCAACACATAAGATTATGAAGCATGGACACTGACACGGACACGGACACGGACACATCGACACGCCAAACTCTCAATATTATGCGACACGACACGGCATATATTTATATATATAAATAATTAAATATTCATAATTTTTTATAAAAAATTTAAAAATTACAACTTTTATTCATAATATATGTCATTTTCATTATTATATTTTCTTGTTTGTCATGTTAAAGTTACAAAAAATTGATTTATATTCTAAAATTTATGGATATGTGTTGTGTCGGTGTCGTACGGGTGTCGGACACTGACACGTGTCTGACACGGCGACACGCCTTCAAAATGAAGTGTCCATGCTTCCTAGCATAAGATCAATTAAAATATCAAACTTTATGAATAAAATTAAAAATAAATAAATTCCATACTAAAATGTTATATTTTTTTATGGAATACAAATATGTTATGTTTAATCCTTTAAAATTTGATTTTGAAATATTAGTAACTAAAAACTACTTACAAAATAATGTATGTTAACACAAATAAAGATAAAGATAAATTACACTTCAGTACTATGTTTTATGGACCAATTTTACTTTGATATCTTGCTCTTTCAAATGTGACACTTTGGTATCCTATATGACCAGTTTCATTTTGCTACCTTGTTTTTTGCACCGTTAACACTTTGGTATCCTAACAAAGATAAAACAAGTTAACAAATCGTGAAAAAACATGGTACCATTTACCAAAGTGAAATTGGTAATAGAACAGGGTACCAAAGTGTTAACGGTGCAAAGAAGAAGGTACCTAAATGTCACTTTTGAAAGAAGATATCAAAATGTTAACGGTGCAAAAAACAAGAGACCAAAGTGTCACTTTTGAAAGAACATGGTACTAAGGTGAAATCGGTCTATGAAACAGGTACTAAAGTGTAATTTACCCTTAAAAACAAATATATCAATGAATCAATTGGCTGCTCCTATAAAAAAATGAAAAAAAGAATGAAATGGATGGTCAATTTTGTTTCGATTATAGCTATTTAATTTTATTTTTACATTTTGAAAGCAGTTTTCAGCAAAAACTCTAGTTAGTTGGATTAGTTAATTTGATAACGAGTTCATGAAAAATTAAAACTACGTCCACCCCAAAATTATATTATAAGAGATAGAGAGAGAACGTTCAATGCTGATTTACCAATATTCTGAATTTCCAGCTAGTGCCGATCGTAATCATACTTTTGAGTTCCTAAACGATTTCTCTAATCGGTTCTCGTGGATCGTCTAACACTGATCATATATACGTAAATAACTCTCGTCTTCTTCTTCTTCCACTTGTATTGAGGATTGTTGAAAACATATCTTGCTTTTATCACTTTTTTCTGATCTATGGATTGTGTTCTGGAATTTCTTTTGATGCCATAAACTTAATTTGTTTCGATTGGGTATGCTCTCACCGATTGAATCACTGGTTACGTTTATATTGTGGCCCTTCAAGTTAAATTGATCCTGTGATTGATTTTTATCTGAACGCTTTAGGTTCAGGAAGCTGGATCTCGAAAATTTCGTAACTAATATTCAAAGGTGAAAGAAGATTTCATTTTTTTGATGCATGCATTCTTTCGGATGATTCACATCAATGTTAATTTTCATGTTTCTGTCATTCTTTTTGCCGTGATTGCATTTTTGCTCCATCACGATATGATTGCTCACCATAGCAAAGTTGCTCTGCTAGTTTACTTATCAGAGTTATTTTGTTACTTTAGATTCTATTAGATCAATGTCCATACAATTATTAGATTAAAGAAATTTTAAATAATAATTATAAGGACAATATAGTTAGCTGATAAAGAGAACAAACAAACAATTAAGCTTCTTCTTACTTCATGGAAGTTGGAACTCGTTTCTGATATTAATAGTTACAATTGTTTGTGAAATGTGAATATATGCTTTATAAAAGTTTATAAGCGAATTCATTGGTTTTCGTCTTTTACTTTTTCTCTTTTGCAGCTAAAATGACATCATTAGTTGCAAGTAGTAGCAGTCAAATTTCTCCTTCACTTTCTGTCCAAGAAAAATGTAGTAGAAATAAGAGAAAATTCAGGGCTGATCCACCTTTAGGGGAACCAAATAAGGTTATTCCTTCACCTCAAAATGAATGCATCTGCTATGAATTTTCAGCTGAGAAATTTGAAGTAGCCACAGATCACAAGGAAGTCAATGCTTGTGGCCTGTGTAGATTTAACCAAGATCATTCTGATGGACTGTGTCCTATAGATCTAGGTTCTCCTAATGCTGAGCCTAGCCAATCTAAGGAAGAATTAGAGGCAGATGAGTTCCATGATGCTGACTGGAGTAATCTCACGGAAGATCAGTTGAAAGAACTTGTCTTGAGCAATTTGGACGCGATTTTCAGGAGTGCAATAAAAAGAATTCTTGCATGTGGTTACATTGAAGAAGTTGTGATGAAGTCCATCTTAAGGCCTGGCATATGTTATGGATGTAAAGATGTTGTGTCTAATATAGTTGATAATACTTTAGCATTTCTTAGGAACGACCGAGAGATTGATCCTTCAAGAGAGCACTGTTTTAAAGATTTACTGCAACTTGAGAAGTATATCTTGGCTGAATTGGTTTGTGTTCTTCGAGAGGTCAGGCCATTCTTCAGTACTGGGGATGCAATGTGGTATTTGTTGATTTGTGACATGAATGTGTCACATGCATGTGCGATGAACGGTGAACCTTCAAGTAATTTTCTTAGTGATGGGGCTACTAATGTGTGTTCTTCTATCCAAACTGATTCAGAGTCAAAATTACAAACAAAAGCTCCAGGCTTGAATCTTCCAAATACCAGTTATTCAATTTCTTCAGGATCTCATAATTCTCAATCTGAAGCACCCTTTGTGGCAGGAGTTCTTGGTTTGAAAGACTTGAAGAATTCTCAAATTCCAAGTAGACTCTCAGAGAAAGAGGGTGCTGATTCAAAGTCTAATTCTATTGATAAAGCATTCAGTACTACTGGAACATCTCAATCTGCCATGGGGGAGGGAAAGTTTGGAAGTATTAGACAAGTCCCTTCTGTTAGCACTAAGAGGGACTACATTTTTCGACAACAGTCAATAGGTAATCGGACTTATGGATCTAAAGGATCTTCAAGAGGAGGGAAGTTGAGTGGTTTCATGTTGGATAGAAAACTGAAATCTGTTTCAGACTCCACTACCATAAAGTTAAAGAGTGCATCTTTAAAGATAGGCAAGGGAGTGGGAGTAAATGTGAGTAGAGATAATCTTTATCCTAATTTGTCACCTATTGCTGGACCATCTACCCCTAATGTATTTTCTGTTGATTCTCCTGATACCATTTCTAGATCCCCAAAGCCCAATACTTTAATTTCACCACATGCAAACAATATTTTACCTGTCCTCAGTGGCCCAACTACATTATCTGATACTTATAATAATGATCTTTCTCTTCTATTTTCATCAAAAAGCAAGTCTTTTCAAATGCCTGACACCTGCAATACTAAGGCTTCTAATAGTAGTTGTATGGGGAAACTAATTGACAAGTCTCAACTGGAGCATCCACCCCAGGATAGAAAGGATGAGATGATTTTGAAGTTGTTTCCTAGGGTACAGGAGCTGCAAAATCAGCTCCAAGAATGGACAGAGTGGGCCAATCAGAAGGTTATGCAAGCCGCTAGTCGGTTGAGTAAGGACAAGGATGAGCTTAAATCACTAAGGCAAGAGAAAGAAGAAGTTGAACGTTTAAAAAAAGAGAAGCAAACTCTTGAAGAAAACACCATGAAGAAGCTTTCAGAGATGGAAAATGCATTGCGTAAAGCTAGTGGACAGGTGGAGCGAGCTAATGCTGCTGTTCGGAAGCTTGAGGTAGAGAATGCAGCACTAAGCAGAGAAATGGAGGATGCTAAGTTACATGCTGCTGAGTCAGCAGCAAGTTGTCAAGAGGTCTCTATGAGGGAAAAGAAGACCCAAATGAAATTTCAGTCATGGGAAAAGCAGAAATCTTTGTTTCTGGAAGAGCTAATGACTGAAAAGCACAAATTGGAACAGCTGCTGCAAGAATTAGAGCAAGCTAAAGTGCAACAAGAGCAAGTTGAGGTATTCCATTTTGAGCTTTATATTTCACGTTGCTTCAGTTTCATAAACACTCACCTGATTTACTTACAAAGTTGCAATCTATTTGTATGCACGACTCAGGCAATTAACATTATTTCTTTTTGTTATTTAGGTGTATATCTTCAGTTCTTATGATGGAATTAATATGTGCAAGTAGTCAGACTAACTCATGCTACTCAATAAATCCATCCAAAACTTTTGCTTCCATCTGTTTCTTTGACTTTGAAGGTTCTACCGTTTTGTAGCTTCAAGTTTCGTCCATAAAAAAAATGTTGATACCAAAATCAGCCAAGTATAAACATTGAAATAAATACTATATGTGTAATAACATATATGCAACCATCTTCTGTCCATCTAAATGGGTTTTATTACTGGATATGTTCTGATTGTAAAGAAAAAATATCACAGGCTAGATGGAAACAAGAATCAAAGGAAAAGGAAGACATCCTCCTTGAGGTTAGTTCCATAAGAAAAGAAAGAGAACAAATTGAGGTGTCCGAGAAATCCAAGGAGGACTTGATCAAATCAAAGGCAGATAAGAAACTGCAAAGGTACAGAGATGACATCCAGAAACTAGAGAAAGAAATTGCGCAACTGCGACAGAAGACTGATTCTTCGAAGATTGCTGCACTAAGAAGGGGCATTAATGGAAGCTATGCCAGCAGATGTATGGACATGAAACATAAACATGGAAGTAATACTAATAGTAACTCTACTGTTGGAGGTGTAAAACGCGAAAGGGAATGTGTAATGTGCTTATCAGAGGAGATGACTGTTGTATTTCTTCCATGTGCACATCAGGTTGTTTGCACAACATGCAATGAGCTTCATGAGAATCAAGGTATGAAAGATTGTCCTTCTTGCAGGACCCCCATCCAGCACCGTATTTCTGTACGATTCTCTCCTACTTAATATACTTATTTACTTACTTGAGTTGATCATTCTGAAAACAATGTATCTAATAAGTCAAGCCTCTTAAAAATTTTGGATACTCAAAAGTTGTTTCTAAAGCTCAATTAAGGTGTGATTTGCTTTTTCTTTTGATGTTTGATGCCATCTGAAGTTTTACTATATCTACATTTATAATAAGAGAAGCAGCTACAAAAGTCAGGATATGTCATATGTAATTATTAATGAATATATATACATATATAGTTGTTGTCATTATAGATGCAATCATGAAAGTTTCTTGCTTAACAATGTATATTTTATACAATCTAGCAGCTTAACAATTTATACAATCTAGCACTTGTCTATACATCATATATATATATATGCAACATATTTTGGAGTGAGTAATGACCCAACCACACGTTCAAGTGCAATGCAACACGGCATTGTTTGTCTTAATGTTATCATGGCTCAAGCAACTTTTTTTTTATAATATATGAAAACCGGTAAGAAACACACGACAACAAAGACTCGAAGAACTTGACACATAGAATGTGAAGTGATAGGATTTAGAATAAATTAAGATTATTAATATTAGTGAAGTAAATAAAAAGTCAGAATTTGAAAAAGAATTGTTGAGCTTTTTCTGAGTTTGACCTAGTATCAGGGATTAATTTGTTTAAATTATTTATTTTTATTGAGTAGATATTAGCTTTGTGAGGAAATTTCTCCTTTTTGGTTGGTATTGTAAGCCTATTTATAGGCCCCTCTTTTATTTGAATTTTGAATTAATCAAGCAAAGTTTGAGAGCTTTCTTTGTTTCATAAAATTAAAAAAAAAATCCTATCAAGTGGTATCAGAGCCTTAGGTTCTTGAGTTGAGTTTGTGAGATTGAGTGCAAAACAATGGCTAATAATTCAACTATCCTACCACCTCCAAGCTTTGATGGTGAAAACTATCAAATATGGGTAGTTAAGATGAAAGCTCATTTGAAAGGTCTTGGCTTGTGGTAGTGGGTCGAAGGTGACAGAGAATTACCAGCTATGGGAAACAATCCGACACTCAATCAAATAAGAGCTCACGAAGAAGAAGAAGCAAAAGCTCCAAGAGCTTTGTCTATAATTTTTTCAGCAGTTTCCGAAACCGTTTTCACAAAAAATATGAATTGTGAAACGGCCAAAGAAGCTTGGGATACGCTGAAAGAATTATATCAAGGCAATGAAAGGATGAGGAAAATGTAAGTCCTCAACCTCAAAAGGAATTTCAACTTTGAAGATGAATGAAAGAGAAAGTGTCCAACAATATTCTGATCGGCTGATGACACTGGTGAACAAAATTCGACTACTTGGGAAGGATCTTCCAGATAGCAAAGTTGTTGAAAAGATGCTCATAAGTTTACCAGAAAAGTTTGAGGCGAAAATTTCATCTCTTGAAGACTCAAGAGATATTGATGAATTAACATTATCTGAATTGATTAATGCATTGCAGGCACAAGAGCATAGGAGAGCTTCGAGAAGAGAAGTAATTCAACAATCAAATGATGAAAGACTTCTCTTTGTTAAAGCTACAAAAGGAAAAGGTGGTATTCCTAAGTGCAACCATTGCAAAAAGCCTCGCCATGTAGAGGAAGATTGTTGGTTTAAAGGAAAACCTCAATGTTATAATTGCAAGAGGTTTGGACATTTACAGAAAAATGAAGAGCAAGTGAATGTTGCACAAGAAGGAAGAGAAGAAGTGAACGGTGCACACGAAGGGAGAGCAGAAGAAGTGAATCTTCTGTGAGAAGCTTACAAAATTTGATGTTTTTGGAGAGATGGTGCTCCAAATAGGTTAATGATGACAAAGTGCATCATTGAAGCTTCGAACAAATGATCCAGGAAAAACTTGAAAATTTATTAATTAAACTGAATTTTCTTGTAAAGAAATTTCAATTTAAGGGAGGAAATGTTAGGATTTAGAATAAATTAAGATTATTAATATTAGTGAAGTAAATAAAAAGTCAGAATTTGAAAAAGAGTTGTTGAGCTTTTTCTGAGTTTGACCTAGTATTAGGGATTAATTTGTTTAAATTATTTATTTTTATTAAGTAGATATTAGCTTTGTGAGGAAATTTCTCCTTTTCAATTGGTACTGTAACTCTATTTATAGGCCCCTCTTTTATTTGAATTAATCAAGCAAAGTTTGAGAGCTTTCTTTGTTTCATAAAATTAAAAAAAAAATCCTATCATGAAGTACCCATTGCAATGGACCACGACCACGACCATCCTTACACACACAAACATGGCTCAAGCAACTAGCTTAAATGTTGCCCCTTCTGTAATTATATATATATATATATATATCTTTTTTATTTAAAACAAAACATTGAAAAAATTCTTTATATTTTCTAATTATAAATTTGGTTTACATTCTTATTATTATTATTGATTATTGATCATGTAAAAATATATATTTAACATTCTTTATTTATTATAATTGGTCACATATAAAAATCTTATTACCTGTCATATATCTATTGAGAGGCTAATTTGTTTATTTATTTAATTTATAGATAATTGGCTACTGTATACACAAGCCGGGGATCGAACCCTGACACAGTGACACTTGCTTAAGCGACCTAGTGAGATAACCATTAGACCAACCAAACTTGGTTAACAAATTATAATCTTTTATAGTAGGTTTGATGAGTTTTATTCAAAGTAATGTCCATATTTAATTAATATTAGACTGTACGCACTTCCAAAAATATATATATACTTAGAAAGAAAAAATGAAAAGGCACAAGTTTTTTTACTGTCTTTTCTTGTTCTTCGTAACTATTAAGATTTTTACGATATAATTGAAATAGAGTATGAAGATTCTAAGCAAAAAATTGAAAATATGGAGATAATATTATGAAAATGATGGATGACAATATATTTCTCATTTTTAAATTTTATGTGTTTATGATGGAGCCACGTGTCGTCATTTGCTTGGTTCCAAAGTATATTCTATTCCGTGCCCATAACGCTTTTTGCTTTCTAGAATTCATCATTATTAATCTTGCGACCATACATATGCAAGTGATTGATCCCTGCATTTATAATATACTAGTATGAGACCCGTGCGTTCGCACGGGTTTTAACGCACGGGTTTTTCATTTGCAGAATCACATTATTAGGTGGACATTTGTTAGCTACTCATGTCTAAAAAATCATTAAAAGTTATAATGTATTGTTAACTAATCAAATCATTAACGAAAATGTATAAGTAATGTCATTGGCTGAGACATAAATACTTATGTTATCATGAAATTGAGAGGTAATTACATTACTTATATTAAGATCCTACAATATATGTTCTTACACATCCCTAATCTATAATAATTTTCTAAGAGAAACATTGTTACAGTATATGTTCTTACAAACAAAGTGTGACATAAAAATAAGAGAAAATATAGTTTTTAGTCCTCAAATTTGTTCCAAAACTATGATTTAGACTAAGAATTTAAGCAAACCTCGCTGCCATCTTCATCTCCTTCATTATCAGCATTCACCACCGAAATTGATTTCTCATATTCTTCTTACTCAGCAGCAGTTCGACCTTCAGCCTAAAAATCAACCGAAGAGAAACATGAGACTTAATCTGCATAAATGCCATGAATTTATATGCTTATCAATCAAGTACATTTGCTGTAAAGTCTTAAATTACTAACTTACCAGACATTTCAAAACTTTTTCTTTTGGTATCAGACCCAAAAATAAATATTTTTCATCTATCTACTATACTATTTTAAGAATTTAAAATATGCAACTTTGAAAAGTAACTTTCTGAAGGCCTATGATTATTTCTCTGTTTTAGAATAAAAGATGAATGATCAATTTTTTAGGTAAAGGGGTCATAGTCACTATGTAAAATCAAACTAACTTATGCCTAAGCTGTTTGATACTATGAACATGTCACCATAGTTAGCAATCCTCCACAATTATAGCCTCATTATTTTGCCAAAAAGAAGTGAGAATGAATCTCAATATATATGAACATACCTAGAGGAAGTTTGGCACTAAAGCAGTTCAAACTCAGCCAACAAATTATAAACTATAAAGGCTTCTTAATCAAAGTGTAAGAAAGTGTGTCATCAAAATTCAATGCAAAAGAACAGTTTGAGTATCAAATCAGTTTTAGCTTCCTGTGCAATTCTTTTGGCTTCCATATGTTCCTACTATCCTCACTCCAAAGTATAACAGCATGGTCAGTTCCCCCAGTCACAAAACAGGTTTCTTCCCAGGGCATAAAAACAATGCTATTTATACCAATATTTGTCAACTGAATGAAATTCTATACGTAAAATAATTTAATTTTCAACTCTTGTTTGTTATATGAAGAATCCAGATATTCCAGAAGACAATAAATCCACAGAAATTTCTAGTTTAAGGCATAATGAAGACCAAAATAAAATATATGTTTAAAGCAGATGCTTGATACTATATATAAATGAATCACCAATATCTTACCACCAAAATATGTTTACCAATATCCTTCAACAGTCTTATATATATATATATATGTGATGTGATGTGATATGTGATTTTCTGTTCCTGTATGGTTTAGTTAAATTCACTTATATTACTATTACTGTGAGTATTTTTTAGATTGACTTGAACATCAAAAACTCATCATAAAAACCTCTTCTCATCTTTGAGTTAACCAATTATTCCATTACAAGTACCTAGATCTTGGAGACCAATTGGAGAGTTCATATCACATGGTCATATAATCTTGGAGACCAATTGGTGATCAATAATTAACTTAAATAGGATATTGAATTAATTAATTAATTGAGATTGATTGAGATTTGTAGGATAGAATGAGTACCTCTGTTCTTTCCTACAGGACATCCATCTTCACCCTCTTGTCAGACAAATGCCTGCAAAGAGACATAGGCGTTGGGTTAATTAATTTAATATATATAATTATAATTAATCAACCTTAATAAAAAGAGAGAGAGGCTAAGAGGCTGCCACACTGCTTGCAACATATATATATATATATATATATATACACACACACTAAAGAGAGAGAGGCTAAGAGGCTGCCACACTTGCAACATATATATATATACTAATTACTATATAATAGGTACCTACTGCTTGCAAGTGTCCAAATCTGAATCGTATTCTTTTTTATGATTATATTTGAATTTAAAGAATTAAAAGCTGCATCAATTTATATAATTAGGATATATATAATCTAAACAGAGGCACCAATTGCTCACAAATGAAGATGCTCTGTTAAACTATTGGGCAGTCAGATTTGGCAGAGCCCACCTCAATCAAATATCAGAGATTAGAGTGTGGAATTGAAGAGGGGTATCTAAATTCTAATCAATTAAAATAGGGCTCCCTTCAAGTTGGTTAGAAAGTTAGCATGTTGCTTCTTGGGCTGTTGAGTTTTTGGTTCGATTACCTCAAAAAAATAAGAGTTGAGCCAAAGACTAAAAATGAAATACAAAGAAGAACTGATTATTAAAAGTAGCTATATAAATATGACTATCATTTGGGAAGAACATACCCTTTGTAATATGACTGTATCATTTTGGATACTATGTAGTCATATATACTCACTCTATTTCCATCAACTATCAATTACAAATCAACCAATGTCAATAGTGAATCATATCATTAGTCATTACTAAATCTAATCTTTATTCGGACAAAGTTGCATCACTCCTCTAATTTACAGTGAAACGAAGAAAGAAAAAAAAAGTTGTTGCTTTAATACTAACTGGGTTTAGGTAACTCAGGTGAGAAATTGTCATGAATGGTGCAATGGCACACCAAAATACAATGTCTGTGAGTGCCATTGCCCCTGCAGAAACTTGTTCAATGCAGCAGATTAGTTAAAACCAACTTTTGGTCAAAATTCCTATAACTAAGGAAAATAGAAAAAGAGGAAAATAAATATCTTTCAAGCAAGAGCATAGATAGATTGCATAGAGCAGAACCTGTGCTTCATCAAATTTGAGACCAACCTGATATGTGATTTGCATGAGGTAACCCCAAAATCCTGCTCCTTATGCAGATACTATGCTGCCCAGCTACATTGAAATAAACATCAACAAAATTAGCCAGAAATGATAAAAGTCTAGTTTATAAAAAAATTCTCTATTCTCACAAATTTGACAGCCAATAAAGCATGATTGTTTGACATTTAATCAATGGCAGAAAAGCTCAGCATGAGTTAAGAAGGAAACCAATATACCCCAAACACATAATCCTAATGCATGATTATAATTAAAAAATGTAGACTGACACAAAAGAGGAGCTTCACATATTGATATATATATATATAACCACATCCGACTCCATACATAAAGCCACCAACTAAACATACAAAGAGCAACTACACTTTGTAAGGAGTTAGAGTACAGAACAATGAACATTCACCTTTGACAGTCATTTCTATTTGTGGTCCAAGTTTCAATATATTAGTCCATAAGAGAGCACATATAGCATTCTAAAGAAGGATTGTCTCTAGCATAAAACATAGTGTAATGATTGATTCCCACAAAATATAATGAACCTTTAAGAAGAGCAACCTGTGATTAAGTAAAGTTTGGCAGCATGCTTCCTACTCTACTTCTCATTGAGCTTGGATAACCCCCAAACACCAAAGGATCAAGAAACCTGTCATGAAGGATTTTAACAATTAAGTATTAACTTTGGTATTGGTTGTTACATACAGATATGCATTCACTTTTGTCTTACATACCAGCCAATTATCGTGCAACAAAATGGAAAAATAAGCTTCATGCTCAGTAGATGTGTCTTCCTTGTCAGTCACTACAACCACTCACGATTATATAAATTCATCAAGGAAACTGAAATAATGAACCTATAAGTTTGTAGTATAGAAGCAAAGAGGACAATACATGTTTCTCTAATGATTGTTTCATTAAAATTGCAGGCAAAGAAGTTCCAGCTATTCCATCTACAGAAGAACGAAATATGAACCATAAGCCATCCTACTGACAGAATCTGTCCAAATAGAAAAAACCAAGGCCACCAGACAATGCTAAATTTTTCAGAACAAAATCAGTAGAGCTTAGACCAATCAGTGCAAGAGGGGTGTTTTTCGTTTTTTTCACAAACAGAGAGCAAGCAACTGAATGCAATGTAATAAAACATAGAAGCAAAAATCCAAGAGCTCAATTAGGCAAACATAAAGAGTTATTGTCACATGACTTCATGTCATGCTGTTCATTTTATCTTTTCTCCATTTATTCATCTACTATATAGCTGAAGAATTTTAGTCATTGCAAGTGGAGAACAGTAATCCTGCAGAATAAAAGATTCCCAAACACAAATATTTTAAGCTCCTAATCATCATGCAAGTAGGTAGTCGATAGTACATATACCTCTGAAGTCCAAACTAAATCAGCAGATGCTATGATGTACTGCATTATCTAGATAATTATTTGACTTAAAGTAAGTGATGGTGTCATTGAAATTGCAGGTACAAACTTGTAGCAAAATTGGTGAAACTACAGCAAGGCCATATTTTCCTTAGTGTTGTCATCAAGGCCATATTTTCTGTTTAGACATTACTCTTGGGCAAGAGTAATGTAAGATGAATTTAAATCAAGACATATACTATATTAGACAAAGTAGCCACAATAAAAATAATACAATCAATAAAAATAAGAGTCAATGAATGAAATTACAGAACACAGAACATGACAATCTTTTTTTTCCAACTGTAGCATCATTCAAATACTCTACCTGCAAAAGCCCATGAAACTGATAGCAGAGCACAGTGAGTAGATATCAGCTTTACAAAGTATAAATCCTGATAACAATAATTTTAGACTTGTAGAAATACTCATTTGCATACAGAGATAGATTATACTTACTCCCAATCCACGCTCTGATCTCTTCGAGAAATGTAGCTGCATCATTGGAGAAAAAAATTGCATTACTGACAATAATACAACATCTCAACCAAAATCTGAAAACTAAAGTCTAGGTGAGATGAAGAAGAAGAAGAAGCCGTCGAAGAATAAGAAGAAGAAGAAGTCGCCGATTACAAAACCCTAAACATCCCAAATCAGAAATCAGGGAAGGGAAATGAGAGAGAAGAGAGATTGACATACCTGGAGCAAGCGGCAGCGATGAGTTGAGCAAGCGGCGGCGGCGATGTGAGCAAGCAACGAAGAAGAAGAAGAAGAAGAAGAAGAAGAAGATGGTGATGTTTTGGTTCACGGGAGATGGAAGGAGGAAGGACGGGTGTGGCTTGTGATTGTACAAATAGGATGAATGTCATGGCTGACGGCAGCGGCGGCGGCGGCGGTCGGGTGTGGGAGAGAGGAGAGGAAGGTCGGGTCTGGCAAAAAGAAATGGGAGAGATGAGATGAGAGAGATGAAATTAGGGTGGAGAGATGAAAGCCTGCAAAAAATTTGAAATGGCGCCATTTCTTTTTTTTGCAAAGAGATGAAAGTCTGATGTTGATGATAAATGAGGCCATTTTGGTAACTTCAGAAATTTTTTTTTTTTATATTAGAAGCTGGATGCTGCCACGTGTCAGTTGTAGAGTGAAAGTAAAAAAAGGAAAAATGAAGGAGGAGATGACATGTGGCAAAACCAAAACATTGTTTTGTATAGATTAGTAGATTAGTAGATTAGTAGATATTAAATACATTTTTATCGAAAAATTCTTCTTACATATATTTACTTAATTATTCGATAATTAACTGGAAAATTGCAATACAGCCTTTCCTTTTCTTATTATTATTATTTTAAGAAGAAATCATCTGTAAAATGATGATGAAACAATTCCAATCATCACACACACATATATTATTGGTTCCCTTGTAGTTGTAGGTAAGAAATCTAGTTAAAAGGCTCATAAAATATTATAATACAATAAGATGGAAATTATTTTTCTTTTTTATACATAAGTGGATGGCAATTATTGGAAGGAAGAAAGGATAACTATCTAGAACTAGAAGGTTCTTTCACCTTTGATTCTTTGACAAGGGGGGACTTTGAGGTGATGGGAGGGTTGTAATCATCCACAACCTATTCAAATTTGATATAAGACTTTTAAATACTCAAAATTATCACATTTTTAATTAAATTAAAAATTAATTTCTTTTTATCGTAAATATGCAAAATGTCATTGATTTGAAAAAAATGTAGCCTCAAAATATTTTTTAAAAAACATGGTATAATTTGAGACCAACAAAATGGTTGCTAATTATCTTTAGATATTTGTGAGGAATCAAATACTAAAAATAATAATAAAAGGAAATTTATTTTGGTTAAGATTTTAAAGAAAAAGATCATGAAGGCAAGACAGGGTCAAGTATGTCTTCATGCAATCATGCCAAAGTTTCATTGTATTAAATTGTGTGCCACAATTAATAGTTAAACACCCCAGAAAAAAGAAAGGTTGTGTCTTAAACCCTTATCCTTCAAAGACAAGCCTCACTTCCCATATTCTTGCATTCATATATTTTTTATAAAATTCAAAATAATTTTTTAAAAAAATTACATTAAAAAAGACTTGCGGCTTTCAAACTTCACCTACCACTACAAGACTCCATTAATTAATTAATCATAAGGCAAAAATGGAAAGTTAAAAGCTTAGTTAGTTTATGAGGATGACTTAGCTCCATAACAGTAGTTTCGTCCACTCATGTCTCATCACACCCACTCCTTTCATATTTTCCCATAAACGAACAATATTAAAAAAATAATAAAAAAAAGGACAAAACTAATAAAATAAAACAAAAAGAAACAGAGAAAACCGAAAATCAAAAAAATCAATTCAGTTTTGAGAAGCTACTCTGTTCTGTATCTTCACTTAGCTCCGGCCTCAACCAAACCAAAAAAGAAAAAACTCAAATTCATTGCTTTCTCTAACTTGAGGTACGTAAATCTGATCTCCCATTTCTTGCAAGACTTGATGATTATCACAGAAATAATGATTGGATCGATGTCGAAATGATGATGATCTGGCTTCTTCTTCGCTCTTTTTTGCTGTTCTTATATATATAGTGTTGTTCGGCGAAAAATCTGAATCGCTTTGATATGTATATATGTTTAATTTCTCTCCATTGTTTTGTTGAAACTTGAAATTGAGTCGATCTTGATCGATGATTGTTCAGAATCAGTTAGATATATTGAAGAAGGAGAGATCGAGCGAGATCGAGATCAAGAATAATGAGTTCTTCCATGGTGAAAGGGATACTGATAAGGCCCACACCAGATGTTTGTAATAATTACAGCATCAGGAACAACAACAAGTGCGAAATTATTGTTGCCGAAACGGTGCGTTCTGCTTGTTCGAGAGTGCAGTGGCAAGATAAGAAGCTTAATAATTCATCAAATTACTCAAAGAAGAGGTTGATGATGTTAAATTGGAAACCTAGAAGAAGATATGAGCTTCGTTCTCCAATTCGAGGCCAAGTTATCTTAACTCCACCAACAACGCCTACCACTAATAAGGTTCTTTTTATTTCTTTTCATTCCATTCTTCTATTTCTTCTTTTCATTTTGTTTTCATCATGCCCACATCTCTAGAATGCTATATCAATCCAAGTTAGCAAAGTTAATTTTTTTAATTACTTAATTAATTATGATGTACTTCAAAAATAAGAATTAATTTCATCTTCACCGTCAAATCAAAATGGCTATTGATTATGTACTTAATTTATTGTTTGCCTTTTTTTAGAGGGCATATAAAAGAATATTCATTGTGATCGTGAAAATAGTATGATTTTTTTTTAATTTTTTTCTTAGTTTTTTTTTTACAGAAATTTTTTCTTTTAGTTGGAGTTGTCTTTTTTCTTTAATCATTGGTTATATACTTATATACAGTGATAATATTTAATTATTTACCCAATTACAATGACAATAAAACCTCCAAGATTGTTTTGGTCCTTATATACGGTAATTTGTAAGTTTTGGGCCTTGCGGCATGGGTCAATTTTTTTTTCTTGAAATTGAGTGGGCTGGTTCCAAATCCCAACCCTTTTTGGGTCAAAATCAAGTTTCCATTTTTAGGTCAGACTATTTTGGAATATTTTTTTCTGTTTTTTGTTCTGATCTTTTTTTTTTTGTCCAACTTTTTTGTTCCAGACGATGTTCATCTTCTGCCTTTCGTCTAAAGATCCTAAAGGCTAAAACTGTAAAATAAATATGTAAAAATGTAATGCTGAACTGTTGCTACAAAGACCCAATATCAAAGAATGATGCTCCGGCCAAAAAAAAAATAAAGAATGATGCGATCGCGATCGTCGAAAAGCCCAATGTCTAAAATTAAAGACGGTCCGGGCCCATTATTCATCTTGTCAACCTGAATCCGCCTTTTCAGTTGAATTTTACATCTCGTTCAAAAAAAAAAGTTGAATTTTACATTTTACACAATACATACACTTCAATCTTCATGATATCATGTTAACATTTAACTTTACATAGAAATATATACTTGACATTATGATTGATATCTATGCATGAAGTAATGAATTTCTATTCTAACTTATAAGATTAAAAAGAAGTAAATATTTTTAGGGCCAAATTATGGATTAAATATCTAATGATATTCTTTATAACTTTTTTTAAGGGAAAATCCTAGTATGTTCTCTGTGTTTAATTTATGGGCTCGTTAGCCTTTCAAGAACCAATCCATTATTATAACTTCATTGATTAGCCAGACCCAAAAGTTAACAACATAAATTAGCAAGTGCTAGTGTTACTAATATGTAAAAGTGGTGGGCAGCCATAATTTCCCAAAAGTATTTTTCACTTCCAATTTTACATTTTTGCTGAAGCAGCTCTCCTCTGCTTTTTGTTTCAACAGCGTGTGTTTACTTTTGGCAAAGGAATAAGTGAAGGCAACAAGGGAATGAAGTCCTTGGTAAGCATTTTAAATGTCGTTATTTTCACTTAACATGCATTTTCAAATGGACTTAAGATATGATCATGAGAGCTATGTCAAACAAAAATGCAATGGCTATTATTCTGCTCTTGAATTGATGAACAAAAGGATGTGTGTATGCTTGGAATTTACAGTTGGGAGGAAAGGGGGCAAACCTGGCAGAAATGGCAATAATAGGATTATCTGTCCCTCCTGGATTCACTATATCAACAGAAGCATGTCAAGAATATCAGCAGAATGGAAAGAAACTACCAGATAGCCTTTGGGAGGAGATTCTGGAAGGCCTGCACAATGTGGAGAAGGAAATTGGAGCCTTTCTTGGGAATCCTTCAAAACCTCTTCTCCTCTCTGTTCGCTCTGGTGCTGCGGTATGGAACTTTTAATTTATATGTCATGTCGTGTCATGTAATTTCAAAAATTTAGTAGGTCAACTACAAAATGCTTACTTTTAAAAAATTTCGTGGAATCCTGAAATGATGTTCACTGTGTTTTTTTGTAACATCCAACTGTGGTTATTATCTTACATTTACTTTAAAAGTTTGATCCCCTACTATGGAACATTTGGCATGCTTATAGCATAAACTAATCCTTTGTCTTCATTTAACAAGATCTCAATGCCTGGCATGATGGACACAGTTCTCAACCTTGGACTGAATGACGAAGTGGTTGCTGGTTTGGCCACAAAATGCGGAGAGCGTTTTGCTTATGATTCGTACAGACGTTTCTTAGACATGTTTGGTGATGTTGTAAGTGGATCTTTCATACTGTATCCATCAAATTGATAATTGTTGCTTAGTTCCACATGTTGTTGACTTTTCTTCTCCAAATGAAACTCAAAATGAGTCAAAATGGAAGCCTCGCTTCATTAACCAATGCAATATGTTAGTATCTCTCTCAAAAAGTGGAATAGTACTATTGTTCTTGCCAATTACCCTTGTGTTCTGTTCAAAATGTTCTTTTATGTCATATGAAGGTACTGGGGATTCCACACTCATTGTTTGAAGAGAAATTAGAAAAACTAAAGATATCCAAGGGTGTTAAACTTGACACTGATCTAACAGCCTCTGACCTCAAAGAGCTGGTCGAGCAGTATAAGAATGTCTACCTTGAAGCTATTGGAGACTACTTTCCCTCAGGTGCTTAATGCAACACTACTAAATTCCCCAAAATTTATTTATTAATGCATCTGACCCTATATCCTTCCTAGTTATTAGATTGTAGCAAGGAAAACATTTTCACTTATGTTCTTTCTTAATTGATCGATTTTCCAGATCCAAAGAAGCAGCTGGAGTTGTCTGTGAAAGCTGTTTTTAATTCTTGGGACAGCCCAAGGGCTATTAAGTATCGTAACATTAATCAGATAACTGGTTTAAAGGGAACTGCTGTAAACATTCAAACTATGGTGTTTGGTAACATGGGGAACACTTCAGGAACTGGTGTCTTGTTCACCAGAAATCCAAGCACCGGCGAAAAGAAACTTTATGGGGAGTTTCTGATCAATGCTCAGGTTACATAAACTAGTTGTAATTAGCTTTTCAGGCCCTACCATCTTCATCAGTCTGCTCAGATTAGAAGTTGTTTTTAATATTGGTTTCACATAGGGAGAGGATGTAGTTGCGGGAATCAGGACACCGGAAGATTTGGAAACCATGAAGAATTGCATGCCAGAAGCTTACAAGGAGCTTGAGGAGAACTGTGAAATTCTAGAGAAACATTACAAGGATATGATGGTAAAATTTCAACTCCTTGGAGTTTTCCTTTTCTTGTGCATTGATTGTATAGATTAACCAAACTCTATTGCTTTATGCTGCTGAAAAAAATATTTAATGCAGGACATTGAGTTCACTGTTCAAGAAAATAGGTTGTGGATGTTGCAATGTCGGAGTGGAAAGCGTACAGGTAAAGGTGCAGTAAAGATAGCTGTAGACATGGTTAATGAGGGTCTTGTTGATATTCGTTCTGCAATCAAGATGGTAGAGCCACATCATCTTGATCAACTTCTCCATCCACAGGTATACACTTCGTTGCAAGTACTATTATTATGTGTAATGTGAAGGAAGTAAAAATCCAACGTGATGTGCCCTTTACTTTTCATACACAAGGCAGTGATTGAAAGTAACTTAAGCCACAAGGATCTGGATGAACTAACAAAAATAACTTGAAAATACAATATAACTACATAAATATTGACGCCTAAAACAGCAAGAAGCTAGCATTGATAGCCATATGATAATTAGTTAGTGGTATGCTTTTAGAAGAGTATGTAAAAACGTAGAAACAATCTTTGATGGTTTGTTTATGCTGAAGATCTAAATATGTTTGAAAACGATATTGCATTTATGTGTCTATTAATTTATCTAGCATGCAAGACAATCAAGAGTTCCTAACTATTTTCAATTATTATTCGTCTAGTTTGAGGATCCATCTGCTTACAAGGACAATGTAATTGCCCTTGGATTGCCTGCGTCCCCTGGAGCTGCAGTAGGGCAGGTTGTGTTCACTGCTGAGGATGCCGAAGCATGGCATGCACAAGGAAAGAGTGTCATCTTGGTATGCTAGTTAACTGAATTAAAACATCCAATTTTAGCAAGGAAAAGCTGGGTGCCTTTGTGGTGGTTCAAATATAGATATTTTTCTTCTTTTATTATACCTTATAATGATGCCACCAACACTCAAATAATTTTCAATATGTGGTCTTACTCCAAATTATTTGCTTTTAATCCATTGTTTCTTTTGATTGAACATTGCTGAAGGTGAGGACAGAGACAAGTCCTGAGGATATTGGAGGTATGCATGCAGCTACTGGGATCTTGACAGCAAGAGGTGGCATGACATCTCATGCTGCTGTCGTAGCCCGTGGATGGGGAAAGTGTTGTGTGTCTGGGTGTTCTGATATCCTCGTAAATGACCCTGAGAAGGTAAAAATCTTAAATTCTCCCTTTATTTTGTAGCAGATATATCAGTAAAAGATCAATGTGCTATGAGGATATTGTCAATTGATAATGCAGGTAGTTGTAATTGAGGATAAGGTGATCAGTGAAGGAGAATGGATCTCACTAAATGGATCCACTGGTGAGGTGATTCTAGGAAAGCAGCCACTTTGTCCTCCAGCTTTAAGTGATGATTTGGAAACGTTTATGTCTTGGGCTGATGAATTGAGGCATCTGAAGGTGTTGGATATATTTGATCTGTTATATAAGTTGGGTTGAATAAAAAATATGAACATTTTGTAATTTTGTTTGCTGGAAATATCTCATATTTGTTGTTTCCTTTCAGGTCATGGCGAATGCTGACACACCTGAAGATGCTGTAACAGCTAGGAACAATGGTGCCCAAGGGATTGGGCTTTGTAGGACAGAGCACATGGTACCCATTTTTGTTCCACATCTTGTTATAACTGAATGACCTTATGCATTCATCGATTTTGTCTAGTAACTTTTTTTTTTCTTAACAAGCGTTGACTGGAAGTGCAGTGAAAAATTAAATTGTTTTACTCTTGAAAATTAAAAATAAAAGGGTCAACCAGTGCATAAGAATTTCCTCCTCATATGATAAAATTGAATGAAGAAATATTGTCGAGCTTACCAAGTTAGGTTAATATTACACAGTGGAGCTTTCATGAGCATGAAAACGCATACACTAACTAAGTCATGGTTGCAAAATTATATGATTTTCTTCATGTATTGTTTTTCAGTTTTTTGCTTCAGATGAGAGGATAAAGGCTGTAAGAAAGATGATAATGGCAATTACTCCTGAACAAAGGAAAGCCGCACTTGACCTATTACTACCTTATCAAAGATCTGACTTCGAGGGAATTTTTCGTGCAATGGATGGTACTTTCCAAATTATTTGTTGTAAAGTTTCAAGTAGACATATTGTTTTGTGTAAACTGTAAATAGAGTGGACTTCGTTGGAGCATCATAATGCATTCAATACATAATATTTGTATAGTGTATACTTTGTGAGTCATTTCTTGTCTTTGTCTTAGTAGATGTTACTTACTGCTGAGACTATTGTGTAACTTTTGTTTTGTCTACCACCAAAACTTCAGGTTTCCCAGTCACAATCCGATTATTAGATCCTCCACTTCATGAATTTCTTCCAGAAGGCGACCTTGAACAAATTGTCAGTGAACTGACTTCCGAGACAGGCATGAAGGAAGAAGAAATTATCGCTAGGATTGAAAAACTATCAGAAGTGAATCCTATGCTTGGTTTTCGAGGCTGCAGGTTTGAATGCCCTTCTTATGAGAGTTTGTAGAGTAGATTGCACATATTTCTTTGGAATTTCCTTTCCATTGGACAATACACATCAGAATTGACAGAGATGATTTAGAATAGGAGATGTGTATTGTCCAATGGAAAGGAAATTCAATTCTTGGGAGATGTAATCCTGTCAATCCTGTCCAATATGGAATTTCCTGATTGAATAGCAACTGCTAAAATATAGAAATTAAATTCAATTCAATATGGAATTTCCTTTCCATTGGACAATACACATCTCCTATTCTAAAATATGTGCGATCCTGTCAATATGGAAATTAAATTCAATTGTATTTCCTTTTAGCAGGAAATTCAATTCTTGGGAGATGTAATCCTGTCAATCCTGTCCAATTCTTGACAGGAAATTAAATTCAAACTCTACTCTACAAGAAGTGAATCCCAAGAATTGAATTACCTGATTGAATAGCAACTGCTAAAATATGGAAATTAAAACTCTCTCAACAGGCTTGGGATTTCATACCCAGAATTGACAGAGATGCAGGCTCGTGCCATCTTTCAGGCCGCTGTTTCGATGAGTAACCATGGGATTGCTGTTCTTCCTGAGATAATGGTTCCACTTATTGGCACACCTCAGGCATGATTCCCTCCTCCTGTACTTACCCCAGTTGTTTAAGTTTCTATTTGATTCATACAGATGCAACAGATATAAAAAGTGTTAATTTTATGCCAATTTCTTTGGACACTACCTCAAATACTTTTTTGTCGGAAATGAATATGTCTCAAAACATGAGAAAGAATTATATGATATAGGCTAGGATTTTTTCTATCTTCGGCAAACTGACATTTTCAATGGCAGGAATTAAGGCATCAAGTCAGTTTAATCAGGAGCATTGCTGAGAAAGTGTTCTCTGAGATGGGTTCCTCCGTAAGCTACAAGGTTGGAACGATGATTGAAGTCCCAAGAGCTGCACTAGTTGCAGATGAGGTATCTTTGTCTCCTTATGTCTTGAAGAATCTTGCTATGGTTCTAACATATAATAGTACTCACCAAGCTGTAGAAGAGGAACGAACATTCAGTCTTCCCTCACATCCTGCTTATGTTTCATTCTGCTTAAAACTTGGTAGAGCATTAACAACAATAAAAGAGAGTATCATATTATGTTATCTTTTGGGTTATTAATGTAAGTATAGAGGGACTAAACTGTTAGAAATAATTAGTTAGGTTTGGTATTTCAGTTGCTGTAGATAGACTTGTTATTAGCTCTATTCATTAGCTAATCTGAGTCTATAAATACTATATTGTAAATACACTTCAGAAATAATAAAGAAATACAGATTTCAGAAAATCTTTAGAATTAACACTTGTTAAGTATTACTCTCATAAATCATTTTTGGCAGATTGCAAAGGAAGCAGAATTCTTTTCATTTGGAACCAATGACCTTACACAAATGACATTTGGATACAGTAGAGATGATGTTGGAAAATTTCTTCCTATATACCTATCAGAAGGAATTCTACAGAACGATCCATTCGAGGTTAGTTGAATGCAGGTTCATTCTCTTATATTGAAGATATCTCGAGAATTATTGCTGAATTTGGATTGTTGAGGAAAATTGCAGGTACTTGACCAGAAGGGTGTGGGTGAACTCATCAGAACTTGCACTGAAAAAGGCCGTGCCAGTAGGCCAAACCTAAAGGTAGGAGTAAAATTAAGAGAAAACTTTTAGTTATTTATATATTTGGTTGTGCAAAAGATTACTTTTTATACTCTATCTTTATATCTCAAAGCAAATTTATCACTTGTCGTATTTTCATGATCAATCTTATCGCAAATATATAAGAAACTATATATAATAACTCTTGCCCAGTTTATAAAAGAAATTTGAACCAAGAAAGCATGACCAAATTGGCTTTGGGTTATTGATTTCATGTCAAAATCATCCCAATGGGGTTGCTAAGCTCATCCGCAAGCATTTGTTGTTGCAGTCAGTGACTTCAAACATATTCCATATTGATGTTTCTTTTTAGCCTTTTCATCATAAACTGGATCTCTAGTATCAGATTTCCTTGCATTATTCTAAAGATTGATTCAAAAACCTGTGTTCTTCTACAATGCTTCTGCAACTAATACACAAGATTGATGAAACAGGTTGGAATATGTGGAGAGCATGGTGGGGAGCCATCTTCTGTGGCATTTTTTGCACAGATTGGACTTGACTATGTTTCTTGTTCTCCCTTCAGGTCAATCTTTCTCTTCTTTGTGAAAATGGAGTCAACATCTAATTTCAAATTTCCAACTGTAAAACTGAGAATCTCGATATCCTTTTGCAGGGTTCCTATTGCTAGGCTCGCAGCAGCCCAAGTTGCAGTTTAAAAACAATCATTTGGTATATGAGAGGAATGACTACCTCTCTTATGAAGGGCATGCATGGCTATGTACAGCTGTAAATAAATGTGGTTCTTAATTAAGCTCTTGTACATCCGATATGGAGGCTTATTTGAGGCCAGATAAAAGGAATGCCACTAACATACTTATAAAAGTGAAGACAAATAGAGTAATAGAGGGGGGGGAAAAAAATCATATGTACACTATGTACAGAGACTTAAAGTGTTTATAAGTTAATTTTACGTATATCTTCATATATATTGTATATTGGCATGAGACATAAGATTATAGGTGTGCCATGCCATATAATAAGATTTATTCTGTAAAATTCATTGTTTAGTTGGAGATGTAATGCTCTGCATATCACTCTGAGGAATGCTCTCTCAAGAATTGTTTTATATCTCCTTGTCACATACTCTTTTCTCTCTCAAGGAATGCTCTCTCATGAAATTATATATTTAAGGTGTCAACATAATATATAATTGACGAGATTGGATGCCCTGGAATGGGTTTTCCTGCAGTTCCACTGCAGTGCAAGACATAAATCCTAAAATTCAGTTTCATTAAAGTGTGAGTCTTGAAATTTTTATGTCACACTGCAAGTCCACTACAGGAAAATCCATTCAGTTTATTAATAAAGTAGACTTACATAACTATTTTGGTCAAAATTTTATTTTGGTCCCTAAACAATACAATAAATTTCATTTTGATCTCTAAACTATTTTTCATTTCGTTTTAATCTTTAAACTTTCTCATTTATTTCATTGTTAGTTTCAATTGTATCATGCCATTATCTTAGAGATAAATTTTTGATCTGAACAATTTCTCTTGTATATGTCATAATAAGTGAATTAAGAGAGAAAAAAGAGGTCTTCTTTCTTTAAAAAATAATCAACAATTACCAATTTATTTTTAAGTTAGAGATAATAGCTAAATCAAATATTTTGAAGTTTGAACTAATGATAGAATAAATAAAAAAAAAATTGAGGATTAAAATAAAAAGAAAAATAATTTAATGACCAAAACTAAAATTCATCTTAGAGTTCATAGACCAAAATAAAGTTTTGCTATATGAACCTCTGTAGCTATTCGTCTTCTTTTCGCTTACCAGTTACCACAGCCGTCAGCGTTCACTTTTAACACTTCAAAGTTCAAAGTATCGTCAACCTCTCGCTGATTTGGATTCGATTCAAAATCAGAACAAGTGTTACTATCTGTTGCTAGATCTCATCAAGTCTCTTTGGTTCCCAGAAATCGCACTTTCTGAACTGCGTCTGAAATCAAAAATGGGGTTGGAGAGCTACGTGGTTGTGCATAATATAGCCAAAAGGCACAACGTTGGAACCCTGGCTCGAAGCGCCACGGCTTTTGGGGTATCGGAGCTAATACTTGTTGGCCGTAGAGATTTCAACTCCTTCGGTAGCCATGGCTCTACCTCTCACCTTCGTTTCCGTCACTTTCATTCCCTTCAAGATGCTCGTCACTTCCTCAAGGTCTCCTCCACTCTCTGTGATTGTGTGTTCTCAGATAATGAATTCGGTTAATTTTTGTTTTTGTTTTCTACAGGAGAAAGACTGTGATATTTGTGGAGTGGAGATTACAGACGATGCCAAACCTGTGAATCACCATCCCTTCAAGAAAAGCACTGCTTTCCTTCTTGGAAATGAGGTATATTTGCATACTATTTTTTATATGAACATATGTAAATGCTTTTTCAGTTTTACTTGATAACTTCTCTTGTGTACTGTTTCCCATGAATCTGCAAGCTTTCATAATATTCTCTGAGATTATGAATCTTTTCTTATGCAGTTAATAATTTTTGTATATCTTAATGGAAGACCGACAGTTTCTCTGCACATAATCTGGCCGAGTGAATTTTAACCCATTAATTAATAGGTACTTAAACATGTTTTGGGAACCTTTGTGCTTCATAGATAATTTGTGCTTTGTAGTACTTCTGTTAGTACTTGCTGTCTACGTGTAATAATAGATTCATTTGGCATTCGAAGATGTGAGCTTACAATGTCTGTGTTAAGTTTGATACTCACCATTCTCAATTTATACATTACTTTTTCCTGGGCTTGTGATATCAATTTTGACTTGAGAAATAGCTAGGAATTAGCACAGAAGTTTTCTGACATTACACTTAAGAGACTAGAGTCTAGGTTCTTTTGCAATTAACTTACGTTTTGTGATTCCTCCAAAATTTTCTATGTAGGGCACGGGTCTTTCTGCTAAGGAGTGTGAGATATGTGACTTTTTTGTTTATATCCCACAATATGGGGGTGGCACGGCTTCATTGAATGTTACTGTAGCTGCTTCAATCGTACTTCATCATTTTGGAGGTATTTTATATTTCTATTGATGAAATTGAAATACTGCAGTTTAGAGTGCTTTTAGGTCTGTCATCCTTCATGCATATCTACTGTACATGAATATACAATTTCGTATTTGAGTTACATGTAAACAACCATGACAATAGTTTTTCAAAATTGCATATATATATATATATAGCATAAAGCCCTAAACTTTCTTGGTATGTAAGTCATAGAATTTGTCCTTTTCTAGAATTCATGTTGCTGCCTTTGACTTTTTCTTCGTACCTCCCTTATGTCATTTATCTCTCTTCTAGAGTTATCTTCATACTAAGATTTGAATATGATCATCTTTGATTATTTCAAAATACTTACATCTGATTGTTTTGTTAACCTTGATATATAATTTGTCTATTCTTGATGATGTTCTTCTTAAAAGTTGGATCAGTTGTTGTGGAACATAAATTAAAGCCTAACTTTGGAGAGGTCATCTGAGTGGCTATTGTAAATCTTCAGTTGTGTATCTGTGTGGTTTATGTTCCTTTTGTGTTTATGATGGGCTCTGTGTTTGCCACTATTATTGGAAATGTCACTTTAACTTAACATTTGCTTCTGATAAAGAAAGTTAATTTCCTGGACAGAGCAATCAAGTAAAATTACTCCAACTGTCTATTTTTTCTTAATCCAGTCTCACTTGCATGAAATTATTCCCAATTTATTGTGATGTATTTGTACAGAACTGTGATACTGCCTTCTCTGAACTATGATTTTCAACAGTCTGGGCAGGTTTTAGTGAAAGATCTCGTGACGGAAACAAATATATTGTGGCTGAGAAACCTGTAAAGCCGGCACGACGAAATTACTGTGCTGAAACAGAAGAATGTATTGCCGAAGAGCGTAAAGCTAGAAGGGAAAATGCTGCTAACGGTTTCTTTGATGAGACTGAGAATGGAAATTCATCTTCTAACCTCCTTGATGCATTATTTGTCGATGACTGATGAACTTGTACTGATTTTTTTAGGGTTCATCATAGTTTTCAGAACCTAATCTGAGGTATTGAATGCTTCAATTGCTGCAGATACAGAACTTGAACCAGAGCAAACCAAACAGTTAGATGAAAGTGTGATATATGTAATATGCTCCCTTAAAAAAAATAGAGCCATTAGGTTGCAGTTTATCGGTATGAGTTTGTTGCAACTACCATTAGTGAGAGAGGTCAAAACCTGTTTTTAATTTGTTGAATTAACTAGTCTTGTAACAGGTGACACTGCCATTGGTTTCACACTTAATTGTTAAAGCAACTCATGATTTTGTCCTTCCATGGTCATGTAATATATTACGTGTCTCTCACCTTCTCTAACTACATTATTGACTTCATCTTGTTATGTGAAAAAGACCCTCAGAAATCATAGCTTCTAAAGGGAAACCAAATTATTGCTTTTTTATAATACATCCGAGGAGGAAAGTAACTCAAAACAATATTTTTTTTAAAAAAGTAAAAAGAAAGGTGGTCAACAAAGTGCTCAATCATTATTGGGGCATCAATTATTCATTTATTCATACTTTTCACGGGTACACTTGAGGTAATGCAGTTGACACAAGAATATAGTCCCTTTTTATCAAATCGAGTTTTACTTCTTTGGGAAGTGTTTTTGAAGTATTTTTATACGTATATGACTTTAAAATTATTAAAGAAAAAGATTTTTTTTTCTAGTGTTGGATAAAGACAGAATATTATTGTGGAAAAAAAAAGAGATAAAAGAAAAGAGAGAATATATAATTGTGGTTTTAGAAGCTGGAATCTTGATTAGCTGCCATAATTGGTAGCAGTTAGCCTTGTTTTTGTTGTGTAGGAAAAGAAGCTCAACAATGTGGTTCCATTGTCAACTCCATGGATTAGTTAACACCTACCCTTTGTCTTTATTTTAATCACACATTTGACTCTTTCCTTTTTCTACAATCTGCTCCACTAATCACGGTAATTAAACAAAGCACAAGCTTCTCATGAAACCAGAAACTCAGTATTAGATTCTGTGTTAGAAACATGTTGAGTGTGCTCAGAAAAAAACTCAAGTGCCTATATTCAAGAATATGCTGGCTGCTATGGAAACGACCAAGATCCAAAGTTGTCATCAAAAGATTCAGAAAGTTAAACTCCAGAAACCACTCAAGATCACAACAACCTCGTATCAACAGAAATACAACTCAATCTGACTCTCCAAAGCCTATTCGGATTGCTACTTTCAATGTTGCTATGTTCTCCCTTGCACCTGCTGTTTCAGAAGCTGATGAATTGGGATGTTATAACAATAACAATAACAAAAGTTCCTGTACCAAGGTTGATTATCCCAAGAGTATACTAAAGCAATCTTCTCCGTTGCATGCTTCTCTGAGCAAAGTTCAGAATCTCCCTCGATCGAACTTGAAGGTTTCGATTAATCTCCCTGTGAATGAGATTTCATTGGCAAATAGTAGGCTTCTTGGTTCCATGGATGATGAGAATTATGAAGAAGAAGAAGAGGGTATATCTATATCAAGAGCAAGAAGCCAAATTCCAGCAAGGTCTCCAGTGTGCTTTCCTTCTTCCATTATGAACATGAATTACTATTGTGACAGCAGTGAGAGATTGATGATGAGCAGCAGAAGCATACTGGAAGTTGTGAGGGAGATAGATGCTGATGTGTTGGCATTGCAGGATGTGAAGGCAGAGGAAGAGAAGAGCATGAAGCCTCTTTCAGATTTGGCAGCTGCCTTGGGGATGAAGTTTGTGTTTGCTGAGAGTTGGGCTCCTGAATATGGCAATGCCATACTCTCAAAATGGCCAATTAAGAGGTGGAAAGTTCAGAAGATTGCTGATGATGACGATTTCAGGTGCTTTTCCTTCTCCCTCAAAATCTTTCATTGAAAACATGAAAGACATGTTTAGTATATTATCGATTTAGAGTCGTCAAAACAGGTTCAACCCACTAAGTGGGCCCGTTTAACCGATCTAATTGGTGAGCCGAATTAACGAAATCCTGGCGCATCAGATACTCCAGCTCACTTGAATTGGGTTACTTTGACACCTCTAACTATCATCTGTATCTTGGTATCATGGATGTCGAGTTCCATCTAAGATGCCTTTGTTTCAGTTCAAGGGTATCCAATATGATGCCTCATGTCCAAGATATCAAGAGGCATAAAATGACTCTATTCATCATCCAAAAACCATGCGGTGCACCAATCAGTTCTGAAATGATCTTGACAAACAAGATCCTTTCCATTAGTTTATTTATTAATAATTTTTTAGAAAACCTATTTTTTTTGTTCTTGAATTTATCCCAAAATTACGATTTAGTCTTGGGTATTAGAAACACATTTTTTGACAAATGTTGACTATTTAATCACTGAAATGTTATCTTTGGAGATTAGATAGTTGATGTTTTTAACAAATTTAGGGACCAAAAAGTGTATTTTCAATATCCAATGATTAAATCATAGTTTTTGTGACAAATTTAAGGACTAAAAAGTAAGTTTTTATTGAAAGTGTGGTGACACACACCCTTTTGTATGATACAGGAACGTTTTGAAAGCCACAATTGATGTGCCTGGAGTAGGAGAGATAAATTTCCACTCTACTCAACTTGATCATTTGGATGAAAATTGGAGAATGAAGCAGGTCAATGCTATAATTAGCTCCAATGACCCTCCTCACATCTTAGCAGGAGGTCTCAATTCTTTGGATGGAGCAGATTACTCAGTGGAGAGATGGACAGATATTGTTAAGGTATTCTCATTTTTGACAAACTCAAAGCTCAATATGCTTTCTGAATTTCAACTTATGCATGGCTTAATTTAATTTAAAGAGTTCTCTGAAAGATACACGAGTTGATAATTCATTCATATACTTTAGTTCTTGAAAGTCGTGAAGGTAATACAATTTAGTCCCTTAAGCCTATTTTCAAAGACTAAATTGTAGGAATGAAAGGACTAGAATGTATTGGTTTCAAAACTTTCAAGGATTTAAGAGTATAAACTAGAATATTAGGGATTGAGCATATCTTGCAGGTACTCATTTAAAAAATGGCTCAAACCTACTAGCCTAGCCCTCACTCATATTTATATAGATATATATAAAATATAATTTTCCCAGAGGGGGTCTTTCTGAGAATAGGATGTTATTGTTGCAGTATTATGAGAAACTGGGAAAGCCAAGGCCAAAGATAGAAGTGATGAACTACATGAAATCAAAAGACTATGTTGATGCAAAGGACTATGCTGGAGAGTGTGAGCCCATAGTCATGATGACCAAAGGCCAAAGTAAACTGCTAAAGCTAATTTTGTTCTTCAAAATCACTTTTAAAACCTTATGGTTATATCAATTTACTTCAGTTCAGATATTAATGAGAATTCTAAAACCAGATGTGCAGGGGACATGCAAGTATGGGACTCGAGTGGACTACATTTTGAGCTCACCAAATTCACCTTACAAATATGTTCCAGGATCATATTCAGTCATTTCTTCTAAAGGCACTTCTGATCACCACATAGTGAAAGTAGACTTAATGAAAGTAACAAATTCAGAAGCTGCACACGAAAATGTCATGAGAAGATGTAGGAACCTAAGACAGAAAGTTAAGAGAATTGCACCCCCATGTTCTGCAACAAGTGTATGGGAATTAACCCCACCTCCCAAAGTTATTGTGCCATAGGAGAAAGAAAATGATATTATAGAAAAATATATGATGTATTTAATATATAGAGAAGTTTAGTTTGAAGTGATTTCCTTATAACTTGATATACAGTTGTACTTTTGTAATTGTACTACTAGTAATATGTTTCTAACTTTCAATAAATCAAAAGCAACTTAAGCTTGTTGTACCAAGTTTTGGAGCTTAATTTCATCTGCATATGATTCCTTATTCTCAATTTTAATGGTTAGATCCATAAGATGGATATAAGGGTATTTGTTTGAAGTCCCATTTCAAACTTTTCCATCAGTTATGGTTCCAGTCTAGCAATACAAATTATAACTCGCAAGACTATTTTAATTACAGCAATGCCACTATGTGTTGAAAAGTCCCACATCGAACACAATCAAATAATGCACACCCCTGAAGTCCTATATAATAGAAGAACATTACCCTTTGTCTTCACGGAGCCGTGCGTTGAGCACAAAGCGAACTATTCTTTCGCCTTTTACTAAAGAATACCGTGTGCTTGTCGCATTAAGCGGCATACGCCAATTTTTTTAAGGGTTTGTTCCTCTGGGACCATCCCTACGATACAGTTCAAAAATTTTCTTTAGGTTAAAAATTTGTTGATTAATATTTGTTAGATTTATTCGCAAATATTAACTTTTAATGGTTTTACATTGTCACAAAATGTTAATATATTTATATTTATATTATATTATATGGTTTTATTTCTATTCTTTTATGGTTGGTCAAAATTATTGAATTAAAAAAGAAAAAAATCATCCACTTTTCTCAGCAAATTCAATTATGTTTATTTTCATTAAATCAAAATTTTTAATTAGTCCCAAATGTATCACAAAATTCCAAATTGTCTCAAACTTACTTATTTATCAACCTAAAAACTTTATATAATCTTTAACTTTAAATTAACCTAAAAACTTTATATAATCTTTAACTTTAAATTAACCTAAAAACTTTATATAATCTTTAACTTTAAATTATTTTATGGGCACGCCAAACCCTAGTACCAATATATGCATATTTAATTTATTTTAAAAAAATTTTCTCTTCTATTAAAAATTCTAAAAACATTAATTAAAATATGTTAGAAACTTTTAAAATTTATGAAAATTCAATAGATTATTTGCTATTTTTTTTTGGATTTAACTAATTAAACGTTAAATTTCAATGAGGATGTTTGTAACATAATATAATTGAAGGGGCCTATTCAAAAGATTATTTTCTATTTTTTTTAGTATGTTTGATAGTTGATGAGATTATTTATAAACAAAATATAATTGAAGAGGCCTATTCACAAGTTTTAGTGAAAAAATTATTTATAACTAGATTACGACTGGAGGCGATATTTGCATTTCCTCATCAATATATGTTACAACAATTGCTGAATTATGTGTGTGTATATATATATATATATTATTTTTTTAAAAAATTATGATGACCATCCATTCAAATTTATTATTCGTTTTTCAAACACCTTTCCCCAATAATATTTTTTATGGTAGATTAATTTCTGCACGCCACGTCGAAGGTGTACATTGGATTTCCAAGTGAAGGTGTACATTGGATTTCCAAGGTGTACATTCTATTTCTCAACCATCAGGGCAACAATATTGTCTTTTTTTTTGGTCATGGGCAACAATATTATCATGCAGTGGGCTTTTGCTTTTTATTTTTGGCCTTTGGGCTTTCAATTATATTTACCCCCCGAAAAAAAAAGAAGAATAAGGGGATAAGAGAAAAGAACTCTTGGAAGGATTATACCGGAACATATTATCTCTCTATTATATATTCTTCCTGCACTGATTATTAATTTTTGAGACCCATAAGCCAATACGAAGTGATAAGTGATTGATATGCTGAATTTATTTCATTCTTCCAACAAACTTTTATTCAAATTCATGTTATATCCTTTTTCCACAACAAATCATAAATCAACGAGTGCAATTAACAATCTTTTGATGAAACAAAGATTTTCACCATGATCGGAATGATATACACAAATTGATATTCACTATTGATAGAAAAAAGACGTCTAAATTAATTTTGTAGGTCATATTGATCAAACGTGTCGATTAATCATAACATTGGTAATATATCTAGTAATCTAGAGTTCCTTAGTTATTTAGTATGCTATTGATTACCAGAGTAATTATAATATACAAGTCAAATATAATTAAAATAGGGATTTGCTAAGCATCACAAAAAGAAAATAAGAGCCAAGCATCAAATTAAAACAGAGATTTAGACATGACCGTAATCCAAGAAATAAAATTTGGACGTGTCGAAGATAACAAAGAAAGGGATAGATATATACATATAATATAATCGTCGTGTCATTATCAGAACTAATTGACAGAAACACTAACAGACGAGCTTAAATCCAATTTTAATTATTATGAACATGATGATGCTGTAATTGCATCGAAAGATTAAAGACTTTCTTAAAAAATAATGATTCGGTTAGAGAATAACTAGTCCCACACCGAATAGCATTAGATGACGCTCATAGACTGAATAGTTTAAAAGCCAACATACACGAAGGCGTTAATTCACGCAGCTGCGCAGTGAATACAAAGCGAACTATTCTTTCGCCTTTTACTAAAGAATACCGTGTATTCATTGCATTGAGCAGCATACGCCTATTTTTTTAAAGAGCTTTTGCCTTTTGGTTAAGCTCTATATTACAGTTTAAGATTTTGATCTCTGTTCTTACTTTCTCTGTGGGGAAATATAAATATAGTCAATAATATGTTATTATAGTTAGAAATTTGGTAGCATTTCGTTAATTAAAAACTTTAAGAAAATAATAATTTGAAGAGTCTGAAATAGTAAAGCAGAAGTTGAAAAGATAAATAATATGCAAATAACCCTATTGTTGGGAATTAACAATAATAATAAAATAATATTGTTAGTTTGTTTTTGAATTAGTTAACTAGTAAGTACATGATTTTAGGGAAAAGTAGTTACTTTATTTTATTTATTTTTTACTTATTATGTGTATTTGAATCTGATTTGTACCTATTATGAATCAAGAAAAGTTCATGAGAAAAAAGAAAAGAAAAAAAGTTTATGAGAGCTTCCATGTTTCTTCCTCCCAAAAATCCTAACACCAGGTGTTTCCCTTCCGGTTTCTAAAAATTTTATAAGGCACATCTTTAAACTTTCGATTATGTATATATATACATTCAAAATGATATATCCTTTATCATTTGATAAATTTGGTAACATGTTCAAAATAAATAAACATGCATGACTGATTCATTTTGAATGATATATATGCTAAACTGAAAATGAAAAAATTGAAACTAAGAAAAGAATGATTTGCATTAAGTGAATGAGAAGTACATGGATGCTTTTATAGAGAGAAGGCTACACTAGAAATTGTTATACATATAATAGAAAGTACATGTCACACACTAGCTAATAATAGAATGTAAAACAAATGTTGAGCTGTTCAGTAACTGACTTCAGGAACTAATTTCAGGAAGTATACTCTGTCATCAAGCAGATGAATCCTGTCACCAATCATAAGAGATCGAAAATCAAAGAACAGCTGCTTGGACAGTGGTTTTGTGAAACCATCAGCAACCTGATCAACAGAGGAAACATGAAGAACAGGAATCTCTCCAACAATTGCTTTTTCCCTTGCAAAATGAATGTCAAGTTCAACATGCTTTGTCCTAGCATGAAGAATGATTCGCAGTCATGTGCAAAGCACTGATGTTGTCACAATAAACTGTGGGTGCTGAAGGAAGAGTGATGCGTAGTTCCTACAGAAGAAACTTGAACCAGGAGACTTCAGCAACCACAACAGCTAGACTTCGGGTATTTTGTTTCTGTACTACTCCTAGAAACAACCTGTTGTTCTTAGAAGACCAGCTGATGAGATTTCCTCCAAAATAAACACAAAATCCCGAAGTGCTACGACGATCATCAATATCTATTATCCATCTGCATCTGAGAAGGTAGTAAGCTTCAAATCAATGGGCTTCTTGAAAATAAGACTATAAGAGGAAGTAGCCGTTACATAATGTTTCTATATATCAGTATATGCATATTTAATTTTTTAAAATTTTTTTTTTATCTCAACTATTAAAAATTCTAAAAAAAATTTAGGTAAAGTATGCTAGAAATTTTTTAAAATTATGAAAATTCAAAAGATTATTTGCTAATTTTTTTTTCGTTTTTGGGTTTAACTAAACTTTAAAGTTCAACGAGGATGTTTGTAACATAACTATAGTTAAAGGACTTTAGTATGTTTGATAGTTGATGAGATTATTTATAAACGAAATATAATTGAAGAGGTCTATTCACAAGTTTTAGTAATTGAAAAAATTATTTATAACTAGATTATGATTGGAGGGAATATTTGCATTTTCTCTTTGAATATATGTTAAATTTGCTGAATTCTGTATATTATTTTTAAAAGGAATTGTAATGACCTTTCAAATTTATTACTCTTTTTTCAAACAACTTGCTCGGATAAATATTTTTCATGGTAGATTAATTTATTCCCGCCACGTCAAGTGAAGGTGAACATTGGATTTTTTTTTGTCAGAACCCACATTGGATTTCCAAGTGTCGTCTATTCTATTTCTCAGCCATCAGACCAACAATATTGTCATGAAGTGGGCTTTCGCTTGTACTTTTAGCCTTTGGGCTTTCAATTATATGGACCCAAAAACAAAAAAGGAAAAGACAACAGAACTGTTGGAAGTGATTGATACTCAGACCAAAAAAGAAAAAAAAAGAAAAAAAGTGATTGATACGCTGAATTTATTTCATTCTGACAAAAAATAAACAAATTTTTATTAAAATTCATGTTATTTTCCTTTTTTCACAACAATCGTAAATCAACGCGCCAATTAACAATTTTTTTATCATATACAAGATAGATGAAAACAAGAGTTTCACCATGATTGGAATGATACACAAATTGATCAAACGTGTCGATTAAATTAATTTTGTAGGTCATATTAATCAAACGTGTCGATTAATCATAACATTGGTAATATATCTAGAGTTCCTTAGTTATTGATTACCAGAGTAATGATAATATATAAGTCAAATTAAAACAGGGATTTGCTAAGCATCACACAAAGAAAATAAGAGCTAAGCATCAAATTAAAACAGAGATTTAGCCATGACCGTAATCCAAGAAATAATATTTGGACTTGTCAAAGATGACGATGAAAGGGATATATACATATACATATAATATAATTGTCGTGTCATTATGGAAACTAATTGACAGAAACACTTGCAAATGAGCTTAAATCCAATTAATTATCATCATCATGATGCTGTGATTGCATCGAAAGATTAAAAGACTTTCTTTTAAAAAAAACGATACGGTTAGTTGTTTTCTTATTAAATTAACAGGTGGGTTACACTGTTACTTATATAGGTGGATTACAGAATATCTAGTCCCACATCGGAAAGCATAAGATGACGCTCACTGGATGACTAGTTTAAAAGCGAACATACACAAGTTACTTTCCTCACGCAGCTGCGCAATGAATACAAAGCGAACTATTCTTTCGCCTTTTACTAAAGAATACCGTGTATTCACTGCATTAAGCAGCATACGCCTATTTTTTAAAGAGCTTTTACCCTTGGGTTTAGCTCTACATTACAATTTAAGATTATGATCACTGTTCTTATTTTCTCGGTAGGTAAATATAAATATAGTTATAAAAGTAAATTATATTTTGGTATCTTGTAGTTTGATCTTATTTTACTTTGTCACTTTGTGGTATGAAATTTGACCTTTTGGTACCTTGTGATATTATTTTGTAATTTTATCTATAACAAATTTTGCAAAACTTATTTGGAGTCAATATGTAATTTTTACAAAATTTGTTATGGTTAAAATTACAAAATAACTTAAAAGGATACCAAAGTGTTAATAGATAATACCACAGCCACAGGTACCAAAATGTCAGGTTTCAAACTATAGAGTACCAAAGTGAACTAGGGTCAAACCACAGGGTACCAAAGTGTAATTTACCCTAGTCATAGTATATTATCCTCCAAAAGTATGTAAATTCTTTAGATGATTTTTTATAGTTAGAAATTTGGTAGCATTTCGTTAATTGAAGACTTTAAGTAATACATAATAATTTGAAGAGTCTGAAATAGTAAATAGTAAAGCAGAAGTTGAAAAGGTATACATGCAAATAACTCTATAACTCTATATATATCTTTCCCTTTTGGTTTCTAAAAATTTTAGAAAGCATACGCACATCTTTAAACTTTCTATTATGTATATACATATACATTCAAAACGATATTATACTTTATCGTTTGATAAATTTGGTAACGTGCCAAAAATAAATAAACATGCATTACTGATTCATTTTGATTTTTGAATGATATATATAACTCAAAAATGATTTTATAAGATTTTAACATCTGTTATAAAATGACATGAATTATATATCTTTTGGTAAGTATGCGTCAGAGATTATCAAAATTCTCATATTTGATGGTATCTATAGATTTTAGCTTTGATCGTCTAACACAGACTTCAAATAAAATCTAAATGAATACTAGTACAAAAATTTGCCCATTCAAATTTACGCCGGACTCTCTACACTTTACAATAACTTTTAATATATATATATGATAAACTGGAAAATGACTGGCACTTACCTAGTTCACCGGAGAGGGCTGCGAGAGCCAAGACTCGAGCAAAGACCTGCAAAAGCTTCACAGGGGGGCCCTGCGAAGTGTACTCCGACGCTCAAGTTAGTAAGAGAGTGATAAGAGAGTAAGAGAATTTGAGAGTGTAAGAAGTAGCTAACCTTGAACTGGTGAAATGGGCTCTATTTATAGAGCAGGGAGGAGAGAGGTGGTCAGCGTGCGGGGCGGACCACGTACTGGACACGATCTCCACCAGCGAAGATGGTGGAGACCGAGATTTGCGGAACAAGGCAATCGTGGGTGATTGCGTGTTGTGTCTGTAGGCGGGCGCCTAGAGACTGGAGATCGTGGGTGAGCTGGTTCGCAGCCCACGATCTCTCGTAACGTGGATTGCGGAGCAGGGTGATCGTGGGTGGCCACGTGTCATTTGGGGGACGGGCGCCATGACCCAGGATGGATCATGAGCGCCCCTAAGTGTGTTTAGGGCGCCCGATTGGCTCGAGGGCGCTTCGCGAGGGCTGTTTAGGCGTACGCCCAAATAATGATGTATCAATATATATATATATATATTTATACACACAATTGAGGCCGATAAAAAGAATATTAATCTACGAAACAAACAAAAAGCTAAATGAATTAAAACCGAGCTCTTATTGAGATGAAAATATGAGATGACATACATAATAGGATAAAACTTACATCAAGTTCCCTACATCCTTGCTATCAAGTTCTACCAATCATATGTCTTGATTACATTCTCTCTCTTTTTAATGATTGGTCATGCAAAAAGTGGTGTTTAATATTCTCTCTATCATGATTGACCATATATAAAATTTTTGAAACGTGTCAAATGTTGATTGGAGAACTTGATAGCAAGAATGTATGAAACTTATGTAAGTTTTGCCCTATATAATAATAATATTGGACGTACGGCATGATGTATCCTAACAATATACCTTAACGACCAGAAATATCTTGGGACAATATTAATGTGATCAATTATGTTCATACTTTTTTTTAAGGAAGAAACCTGATCGGCCCCTAGCAGCAATGAATTATATCAAATTTATAGTGAATTATATTAATTAAACCCCAGCAACACGCTTGCCCTTGCCTTTGTTTTTGTTATTGGTCTCATCGGTAGTACTAGTGCTACTACTGCTACTAGTACTACTACTACTAGAGTCCGATGAATAAGGGTACCCTATCCCATGCCTCGTATTAGGGAACACCACAAACACCACGGAGGCCGCCACCCCAATCACCGGCGGCGCCGCCTGCAGCAGCGTCTTTCCGGTGGACTCGAATCCCGAGTAAAAGCACCTAACAGTGTTAGAATCAAGCAAGCCAAGCACCGCAAACACCAACAATCCCAAGGCAGCATGCACGAAATCCCCCACTCTCAGCTTATACTTGTTCATATCCACCTTCTCCGACGCCGGCGCCGGCCAAATTCCCTTGCCGGTGACGATGCCGTAGTGGCGCTGGTCGTCGGAGCCGGTGTAACTGTCGGTGAAGCAAGCGAAGCAGCAGTTGAAAGCGCAAATCACGAGGAGGATGGCGGTTAGGATCTTGTTAACGGTTTTGGAGCATTGGCCGTTGTCTGAAACCACTGGGTTCATGAATTCGAACAGAAACACTGTTCCTGTCGGAAGTAGTTTTATTAGGTTTCCTAGTCCTGATAGTGTTTGGCTGCTTGTGCTCTTTGTTTGAGAGCTACTTGACGATGATGATGATGACGTGGAAGTCGTGGCCGTGGTCGAGGACGACGACTGCTTCGAATTCTTCTTCGATGATAATGCACCACCCATTATATTCTGTCGTCAGAATGTGTGTGTTTGTGTATATGATGTATGTATTATATATGGATTAATTAACAAATATCAATGAGTAGTGGAAAAGAATGGTGCGTTTGGTTGGTATTTATAGGGATGGATATGTCGGGGAGGATGAAATTCCTGATGGCAGAATTAAGATTGGATTAAATTAGTTAGTTAAGGATGGATGATTATAATTATTATGTATTTCAAAAATGATAATAATGGGAATTAATAAATTAAGTGCATGGGGGCGGGCGGGGTGGTAGTGGTGGACTGTTGGGTTTGAAATGTGACGAGGTCGTGCTTCTTATAACTAACGGTCTTCAGTCTTCACTCCTATCCATCACTTGATAATGATTATTTCACTATATATAAGTTTGATTCTTAACGTGAGATGTAATGGGTCATGACTCATGAGTCAATAAGATAATGACATGCAGAAGAATCAGTTGTATGTAACTAGTGATGTGACTCCATACACAGTTTTGATTGGTTAAAAAATTATTATTTTTTTATTATTTTTCAACATTAAATTACATCAATGACTATAATTATGCCACATCAACAATTACATCACATGTCAAGAATCAAACTTTGCATCTTAAACTAACCCGTATTTTATACTCACTAAATTCAGCCGCCATTCCCACTATACCTTAAATCAATTCGTTGTCTTTCATATGACTTTTATTTCTTTATTCTTTTTGGTCAAATGTTCAAATTGGTCCTAAATGTATGTCCTTAAGTTCATTTTGGTCTTCACTATTGCAATTCAATTTCATTTTGGTCCCAAATTACATACTGTATGTGGTCATGACTCTTCCGTTTCAAATTCGAATGTGAGTATGTGACGAGTATTTTCTCTATTTAATTAGGGCTGTCATGAAACAAGATCAAATCGGATTTCAAAAGTGAGTCACTCGTTTCATGACCAAACAATTAAGCAAAGTTAATAATATATATATCTCTCTTAGCTTGTTTCAAGTCCAAATGTGCCAAATTCAGAGTTACAAGTTACTCTTAACAAGTTCTTTTTCTGCTCAATTGGAAACGTCAGCAAAAGAGATCAAACTGAACTCAAAAAAGTGTGTTTGGGATCAAAAAAATAGAAAATTATGAAAAATAATCTCTAAGCTCAATTTGGCCCCTCATTTGTTAATGGATTTAACTAGGCAAAAAAAGAATTTGTTAAGAGTAACTTGTAGCTTCGAACTTGTTACATTTGGACTTGAAAAGAGAGAGATATATATAAGACCAACTTCTCTTGTTTGGTCGTAAAATGAGCAGCCCACTTTCGCAACTTAATTTAACTTCGTTTGTTGACTACCACATATATGGGAAGAGAAATTACTCATCAAAAGCAATATGTAGCTCTAGACTTGTTATTCGAACTCAAAACCAAAGAATATAGATATGATCATATATATTCAATAGTATGGGACTTATAAAATGAAATTAAATGACAACATTTACTATCAATTTGAACATTTTGAAATATTTAGGATCAAAATGAACTTAAAGACATACGTAATTAGGACCAATTTGTGCATTTAACCTTTCTTTTTTATCAATCATGAGTTTCTTTGTGAAGAATAATTACATTCCAGTTTGATAAAATTATAAAGATGATAACATTCTCTATTCAATATTTAACATAATTATATTCTCAAATTTCGAACCAAAAATCCTTGATTCATTAAGCTAAAAGAATATATATATGACATTAATTATCATGAAATTAAAATTAAATAATATACAACTGAATATTGAATTCGAACTATTCGAAAAGTAATCAATTCTGAGTGTACAGAATTTAAGACATGTGTTATTTTCAATTATTATTATTATTATTCATTATTTTCAAAATATATCCCTCAACAGAACATAAGTATGCCCGATACAGCGATACGTCTTGAATTGCCAACTTTGATGATTTCATATGCCTAATTGCCCAGGCTGCTGACGAGTTATAGCTGATAGCCCATGATTCCCATTAAATTAATTGAGATCTATATATATATATATATATATATATATACATTAATATCAATATTATGTATGACTCGCTCGTGAGTAGTTTGATTAAAAAACTTAAAGGATGATAAAATGATTAAATTGTATTTTTGCTTTATTTAAGAAGTTAACATTTTCTGGCCAAAAAAAAAAAGAAGTTAACATTTATCTGTCACTTCCTATAACATATTGAAAGACTTGACTTCTTAATAATTATCTCATGTGTTAAATAACTATTGTCATTCCAAATCAGGCTGCTTGAAAAAGTCCAGCAGACTGTTTCTCTAAGTGCACCTTGATCGTGATAAATTAAATGAGAATCTACATAATTCATAACTAACCGTCAATGGAGTTAGATTTCAAAGTACTGAAGACATAATTTTCCACTTTTTTTCAATAAAATATAATCAATTGTGATTATTTTAGGTAACGTGTACTTTTAAATTAAATATTAATTAATTCGTAATATTCTTGTTGAACATAGTAATTAAGATCCAATTATCTATTTTTTTTAATTCTCGCTAATGTTAACAAGAAACCAGTGCTAACTATATATTAATGTTTCTTTCTCATAATTATGATGAGTCCTTCATTAATTAACTTTTCAACTATTTTAATTCAAGCGAACTCTAACTGCCTAACATATATATGTTTTGCATATATTCAAATTACCAAAATTATACAACCAATCAAAAACTTAGTTAAGTATCAATGTTATCTTTCTACCAAAATTAATCAATATTTAGTGTGCACGTATAGAGTACAAATAACTAACTAGTCATCTCGATAAGATATAAACCCATGTATAGTGAGACTAATCAATATATATTACTTGTACCGAAAAAAAAAAGATTAATCAATTACGTTTGCAAGAGGTTTGGTTGTTTATTATGGGAAGAAGTTATATATGTTTGAGCCTAACGTTAGAAAGAGTAGAGATCAACACCGTCATGGATATTAAATTCATGAACAAGCAACTTAGATCACCAATTTAATTTGTGTATGGAAGCAATTGACCTCAATGAATTATTGATTGAATAACTATACCACATGACTACTCCAAAAAAACATAAATATTGCATTTTGCATGTGCATAAATTTTTCTTGAAGAAATAAATGTACGACGTTGTCTTAATAATATTAGAGGAAACCTACTATTTGGTCCCTTATTTTTCACAGTTTTAACTATTTGGTCCTTGCATTTTTGAAATAGACTATTTGGTTCTTCAAAAATTAGAAATGTCAATTCTTTAGTCCCTATAACCCATCTCCGTTACCAACACTGATAACCTGACCATTAAGTGTACATGTAACACGTTAAATGTACAACGTAGTCTTTATAATATTAGAGGAAACCTACTATTTGGTTCATCATTTTTCACAGTTTTAACTATTTGGTCATTGAATTTTTGAAATAGACTATTTGGTCCCTCAAAAATTAGAAATGTCAACTCTTTAGTCCCTATAACCCATCTCCGTTACCAACGAACACTAATAATCTGGCCATTAAGTGTATATGTAACACGTTAAATGTTACATATTTAACTATTTGGGACCACCTAGGCTTTGAGATTTAAGAATTATTCAATAATTTATGCCTTATGGAAAGCTTCACATGTAATACAAATATTTGGGTCTAACTCAATTTTAGGCCGATTTAATTATGTTTGTTGGTCCGGTTCGGTTGATTTAGGTGATTAGGATGCCAAAGTGGCATTTAACGATGTCACGTAAGCATTTAACGTCTGATAGTTGATGATTATGATAAATGAGGAACTAAATAGTTGACAATTATGATAAATGAGGGACTGAGTAGTCCATTTCAATAAATGAGGGACCAAATAATAGGTTTTCTCATAATATTAAGATGAAAGTATCAATTAATTATAAGAACAAGAACAACATTACATATGTAGTAGAGCTTTTCAGTCTAAATAGTGAAATATCTAAGGGCCTGTTTGGGGATGAGGCATTCCAAACTCATCCCATTCTAATCCTAATCTCAACCTAAAATTAGATGAACAGTCCAGTTTGGGTGTTTGTCTGGCACATAATCTCATCTCATCTCATCCAAATCATCATCCCATTTATCATACATTTACTAATCTACACCTATTTATATACCTATATTTACCTACACTCTAATACAAATATAAAAAAGATAATTAGACAAAATAGTAATTTTACATACCCTCATTTATTACACTTATAATTTTCTCTCTCTCCATCATTTCTTATTAATTTTTTTTTCTCTCCCTCTCACTCACTCACAAACACACACAAACTTCTCTCTCTCCTTTTCTCTCTATCTCTCACACACCCACCCACCCACTCCCTCTCTCTCCCTCATATATATAT
>QANZ01016460.1:0-29122 GCA_003254925.1 Chamaecrista fasciculata
ATTTTGAACCCGGTGGGCAACTCATCTTGCTGTATGTGTGGTGCGTATATCCCGGGAGAGGGCATCGGGGGCGCCGGAGGCGTAGGAGCTACTGCTGGGGGGTGTGAAGGAAGGGCTGCAGTCACCGAGGGGTCTGCAGATGGCAGATGTTTGGCTAAGAGTTGCCATAACTCAGCTGGCACATTCCACTGTTGCATTGTGGACCCTGACGGTGCCGGGGAGGTGGAGGGTTGATTCGTCCTTGCCGGTTCATTTCGTTCCCTGGGAACGTGTTCCTCTTCTCGTCCTGACAACACGGCTTCTGAGGGGGGTCGTGTGTCGGGGGTGGCGTAGTATACTGGTGGAGGGAGCTCGGGAGCTTCCAGTATCTGCTTCCCTTTGGAGCTGGAGCTGACCAACTGGTTGAAACGTCTCTCCATGAATTGGTCGAACTGTTCTTCCATGTTTCGGCGCAGGGTGGCCATGTCAGCTACATGCGCAGCCCTCGCCTCCCTGAGTTCTGTCTGAACAATCTCTCGTATCTCGGCTGTATACGGAGAGGGTGTTGCTCGAGTTTCTTCCTCTGTATGCTGGTGGAAACCGGCGAGAGAGGTCAGTGGCGTGGGAGTTCTCTCGCCCTGCTGTGTGTGTCCTGGTGCACTTCGGGGTGACGACCTGGGGTCACGATCCTGTATGGTGTCTCCGGCTTGTTGATCTCTCGGATGGCTCGAGCCCGAGGGAGCGTCTGCTGAGCTCGGGTGCAGCTGGTTCTCGTTATGGGTTTCCATTGCAGAGAACGTCGTAGCTTGCTTGAGTTCACAGTTGATGGGCAGCTTCCGGCACGTAGGAGTCGTCGGAACCTGCAAACGAGAATGCACAGGGGGATCCCTGCGATTCTTCTCCGATGCTTAAGTTAGAGAGAGAAAGCTGGAGTGTTTGAATATTCTTAGAGAGAGAGAGTCCTTACCTTAGAAAGGTTCCCCTTTTCCTTTTATCCTCCTTCCCTTTTGTCTCATGTTCGTACGAGGTCTCTCTCCGAGACGTTAGGGGTGTACTCGGGATGTGTGAGGAAAAGGGGGTTGGTGTAGGTTTCTGCTTTTGACGTGACAGCTATCACTGCCAGGGTACGGTGGGATTTCCAACCTTCTCTCCTGGGTGTCAGTGATAGCCAAGAGTGCTTTTCACAGGTTAGTCAGCGCGCAGGGGGCGTTTTGGTCCTTTTGCGTGTCCTTCTTGTCCGGTCACGTGCTTTCAAGGATCCTTGCATTTAATGTTGGGAATTGTAGGCGCCTAACGCAGCGGAAGCAAAAATAAAATTAAAATAAAACACGCTAGGTCCTAAAATTCCCGAACGGATCCGCTAGTAGAATTTAAAACTTTTATAGATAGTGGTATACCTCATGAGTTTCAATCCTCTGGTTGTACAAGGCGTGTCCAAGGAGCCCACTCCCAGCGTTCTCCCTCTGCCAGTAATCCACACGAACAGTTTCTTCGGGCACCAAGGTGCTAGCCTTCAGTTCTTTTCTCCAAAAGAACTANGATGAGTGTATATCACTAGTCCCTCCGAAAGGTCCGAGGGGGGGGGTCCGCGCCATCGGCATCCGGGGAGTGATTCCGAGGGGTGTATACCACTAGTCCTTCCGAAAGGCCCGAGGGGGAGTTCCATGCCATCGGTTTCCGAGGGGTGACTTCGGTTTCCGAACACCCTGAGTCTTCTGGGTTTCTTTCCGTGGAAACTGAAAAGTTTTTGGGTGACACGTGGCTTGGGGAACGAGAAATGTGTGGAGGAAGTTCTACGGTTTCCCAAGCTGCTGACGTCGGCAGCGTCTTTTCAACTGCCTGCCCCATTTTTGAATTTTGTACGGTCCACTATAAATTGCCATTTCCCTCTTCTTCCCCCATTTTTCGCTCTCACGATTTTCTTCAGAGCAAAAATTTCAAAAGCTAGCACTCGAGAACTCTGAGATCATCGACGATGGGGAAAGCTTCGAAGAATGTTCCGAACCGCAAGGGTGGAAAAGGTGGTGCCTCATCGTCAGTTCCTGGCGATGGAATCCCAGTTGCTCGTTACCTCGACCCAGTGACTGCTGCGAAGAGGGGGTTCACGGTCACTGAACGGAAGGACATGAAGACTGGTTGGGGGGGTCCCACCATGGAGCCTGACCTGTGGTGGAGCATCCAGTCAAAGCTGATGCGCGCGGAGGCTGACGGCGCTGAGGCTTTGTGCCGTGCCCGAGGAGTAGTGGCCTGGGCATCGCCGCAAGGACTGCCCTGCAACGTGCCTATCGATCCCAAGATCGTCCTGGAGAGGTCGAAGTTCGCAGAGCCTGCCGAGCTGGCAACCCTGAACGAGACGTTCTTCGCCCCGGGTACTCCGATGAGGAGGCTGGGGCATGTCGCCTGTCATATCAAGGAAGGCGTTGATGGATGGGGCAGCGAGAGGTACAGCTTTGCGCACGAAGGGGGCTTTTTGTTCAACGAGTATGTCCTCCAGAATGTGGGAATACGGTTTCCCTTCTCGAATTTCGAGATGGAGGTTCTGAACTACATGAACTGCTCCCCGGCTCAACTGCATCCTAACTCGTGGCGGCTTCTCGCCATTCTTCAGAATGTAGCGGCGGAGCTGGAGGTGGAGCTGACCGTGAAGGTCTTATTCTGGGCGTATCGGGTGGAGTGTAAAAATGGAGGGTGGGTGAGCCTCCATTGCATGAACAAGCCCAACAGGTATAGTGTGCTGTCTGCTAATGTTAGCAGTGTGAAGAAATGGACAAACTACCATTTCTTCGTTTCTTGGGAGCCGGCTGATCGGCGCCCGTGGTATTTGAATGACGAGGGCTATCCTCGGTTTCCCCTGTCCTGGTCGGAGCCCATTGTTGGGCAGAGGGCGTTGGCGAGGGAAAACTTGAGCCCTGAGGAGCATCATGCCGTCAGGCTGCTGTTAACGGCGGCGAAGCAGGACGGCAATGACTACAAGACGTGGGGTAAGTGTCAGTTAATTAACGTTCTGTTTTTCCTTTTAGTTCGCTGCTTCTGGGTTTGCTTGGTCTGATTGTTCCGTGTCTGACTTATTGTATCAGTGATGCATCACCTTGGCTTCCGGGGGCGGCTGGAGTATTTCACCAAGGCCACCTCCAGTTGTGGCAGTTTTGTGATACCTGCCTCCGAGGCGACCCTCCGTCTGCCCCTCCTTCCCCCTGCGGCTGCGGAGGGCGGCAGAGATGCTTCTCCCCCAAAGAAGAAGAAAAAGAGAGAAAGGGCTGCTTCAACTGGAAGTCCGCTTGGGAGGGGTGCCTCCCGGGCCCTGGAGCGGGGGGTGACCGTTGCCTCCGTCGTGGCCCCTACCGTTATGGCGAGGCCAATTGCCCGTGGGTCTCCGTCGGAGGATAGCCCTCCCATGAAGAGGCCCAAACTAATCTTGTACGAAAGTGAGAATGAGGAGGAGGATCCTAGCGCAGCTCTGAAACCGCGGGCGTCTTCCCAGTATTATTCTGCTCCAAGGGGATCGTCGGGCAGTCCGGCTGCCTTGGAGGGCGGCGACGATGCCGGGGAAAAAGCCGATGAGGGGCCCATCGAAGTAGACAGTGCATCGTCATCCGGTGGGGAGGACTCGCTGACCATAAGTCAGTTGGTGAGTGTGAGTGGGACTTCCGACATCCCACCAGTCGAGGAGGGAGGGGTTCCTCCGCCAAGAGTGCTGCCGGTTATCGAGGAGGTTGCTACCTCCCCTGAGGGTGAAGACTTGCCTGCTGATGGGGGGGGGAAATTTGTCATCGGAGGACGTAGACTTAGTCACCGAGGAGGCTCCCTCTTCGCCTGAGGGTGACAACCTGGTTGCCGGGGGGAACACACCGCCCCCGGAGAATGAAGATCCGGTTATTGATGAGCACACCCGATTATCTGAAGATGAGGTCTTGGCAGATGAGGGGAAGAGCGGTCCGGCCGATCAGGAGGGTCCGGTTGCTGGGGTGGCCACTGCTTCATCCGGGGGGCTGATCCCTCCAGTTGCCGGGGTGGCTTCGCCTCGCAGAAATGAAACTCTTATTGAGGAAGAGGGGGTTGTTCCGGGAGGGGGCAATGGTGGCTCTGACGCGGGACCGTCACGCGGGGTGGTGGCGGAACCCCTAGATGTTTTGAACCCTCGGTATCCCCAGCCGGCTCCAAAGGGGGGAGTGCTGCCAGCAGACATCTTGGGCAGCAGTATCAATCCCTTTTTGTTCATGGAAGCTTCCTGTACTCGGGGTGGCAAGGACCACATGGATGACATGGTGGCCAAACTTCCTCGGGATGTCGCCAGCGATGCTATCAAGCACGGCTTGGAGTCGTGTCGCCGGATAGCAGTGCTTTACCAACAGTTCGAGGACATCCGAGGCAGGAATAGTATGCACAAGGCTCGGTTGGCCGAGTCTGAGAAGAGGGTTGTCCTCTTGGAGGGGCGGGTGGCGCAGCTTACCACCGAAAGGGGTGAACTGGTGAAGCAGTTGGAGGATGCCCGTGCCGTGGGGGTGTCGCAGGTTGATGAACTGTTAAGAGCCCAGGCTGAGGAGCATGGTAAAGAGTTGGAGCGCCTTGTGGAGGATTATGAGTCGGCGCTGGATAGGCTCCGGGGAGAAAAAAGTGCGGCTGAAAATGCTCTTGAGACTCGCCTTGAGGCAATTCGCGCCGAGAGGGAGGAGGCGGCGAGGGTGGGTGCTGAGGAGCTGGCTGTCCAGCGGGGTCGCTGTGCGTCGGAGATGGATGCTCTTCGTCGGGAGCATTCCGCTGCCATCAACGAACTGAAGCGTGACCACGAGGCCGCTATGGGCCGGATGGCGAAGACTCACAGCCTGTCGCTTGACGCGATGACCAGGAGGCTGGAGGAAACTCTAGAAAATGAGAGGGCCCAACTCCAGTGGGAGGGAAAATGCTTCTATGAGAAGGGCTTTATCAACGGGGTGAGGCAAGTGGTTCACTTTTATCCGGAGGCTGCCCGGAGTCTGGATGAAGTGCATCCTATGCGGGAGGTGGCCAACGGCGTAATCGTTGACCGGGTCCGTCCCCTGGAGAAATGCCCGGAACACCCTGCTGACCCAATGGAGAGAGGGGAATCCTCAAGTGGCAAGTTGGACGTGGGGAGGATGCTGCTCGGCGTGTTGGTGAACGTTCCGAGTGCTCCCACAACCACTACGGGTGTCTCTCCTTCTCCCCAGGAAGGAAGACCTGGGTTAGGTTTGTTTGATGAGGATGGTGATAGGGAAGATGGAGGTGAGGCCCCTCCGAAGGGTCCCGAGCCGGCTGACTGTTCGACCGACGACTACCTTGTCGATGATCCTGTGTTGCCGCCGGGGGGTGTGTGAATGTTATTTGCTGTAAACACTTGTAACCCCCCTCCCCCTTCTTGATGTAATGAACTTTGTAAATTTGTAAATTGATGACTTTGTATACAATATTTGTTTATATGAAAAGTACTGTTGGCGCTTGGTGCCATTTCTGTTTTCTGCTTGTGTTATAGCGTATACAGATATATTGTAACGATTGGTTACTGTGTGAGTCACGTTGTTTACTTCATGAGTTTGCTCGTGACGTGGCTAGCCGGAGCAGGTAACTCTGACCTGCAGAGCGTTGGAGCTCAAGTGTCCGAGGCGTAGGGGAGGCGTCCCTCCCTGCCTGCGTAGAGGACCGAGGGCCCTTTTAATCATTCATAATAGAGAGATAAAAAGGGAAGAAATAGCGATAAGAAGAAACATGATTTTCATTAAACTTTGAAAAAAGTTACCTGAGTGCTGTCATGGAGACAGATATTTCTTTAACTTAGCTATATTCCATGGGTTTGGAAGATGGTTTCCTCCCATGGTCTCTAGGCGGTAGGCCCCTCCTGGGAGTGTTTCATAAATCCGATATGGACCTTCCCAGTTGGGTCCCAGTTTGCCTTCCGAGGGGTTGACCCTGTTGTTGGCGACTTCCCTCAAGACCAGGTCTCCAACGTGCAATGTACGTTTTTTGACCTTGGTGTTGAAGTAGTTCGCTATTTTCTGCTTGTATGCAGCCATCTGGATCAATGCTGTCTCCCTCATTTCCTCAGAGATGTCTAAGGATGCCTGGCGCTGGGCCTGGTTCTGTTGCTCCTCGTAGTAGAGGACTCTGTCGGAGGTTGCTCCGATTTCAGCGGGGATCATGGCTTCGCAGCCGTAGGCCAGAGCATAGGGGGTCTCCTTGGTTGCCGTCTGCTTTGTGACACGGTAGGACCACAAAACCGAAGGCAATTCGTCTACCTATCGCCCCTTGGCGTTGTCCAGGCGCTTTTTTAATCCCTTGAGGATGATTCTGTTAGCCAGTTCCGTTTGTCCGTTCGTGGCGGGGTGCTCCACGGATGTGGTCTTCAGCCTCATGTGATAACTTTCGCAGAACTCTCGGAACTGCTGGCTAATGAATTGGCGTCCATTGTCTGTTATGAGAGTGTGTGGGATGCCAAATCGAGTTATTATGTTTTTTGTGACGAACTTGATGACTGCCGCCGAGGTGATAGATGCCAGGGGCTCTGCCTCTACCCACTTGGTGAAGTGGTCAACGGCGACTACCAAGAACTTCCGCTGGTTGGTGGCCTGTGGAAATGGCCCCAGGATGTCTATGCCCCATATGTCGAACGGCCACGGTACCTGCAGGGGATGCATATCCTCTGCCGGCGTGTGTATGAGGTTTCCGTGGCGCTGGCACTTGTCACATGTCTTCACCAACCGGTCTGCGTCTTTGATGATTCCCGGCCAGTAGAAGCCAGCTTGCAGCGTTTTCCTTTTCAGAGCTGCCGGGGCCTGGTGGGAGCCACATACTCCGGCGTGCAGCTCACGGAGGATGTAGTTTGCCTCCTCCGGGGGTACACACTTCAGTGATGGGGACGAAAATCCCTTTTTGTAAAGTGTTTCGCCGGATAGGAAGTACCGTGCAGCTCTTCTGGTCAAGTTCCTCGCTTCTGCTCGGTCGGCGGGGAGGGTACCATCCTTGAGGTAGGTCACAATTGGCGTCATCCAGGTGGATACCCCATCGATCTGATTTACTTCCTCCTCGTTGATGGAGGGTTGCTCGAGAGTGGTGCAGATGATGGAGTCTCTACCAGCCTTGCTGGGCTTATTTGCCAGCTTCGCTAATTTGTCGGCGCGGGAGTTCTGATCCCGGGGAACGTGTCGGAACTCGACTTTTCGAAATTTGGCAGCTAGGCGCCGCGCTTTGGCGTGATACTTGAGGATGGTTTCCTCCTTGGCCTCAAACTCCCCCTTCATTTGCTGGACCACCAGTTGTGAGTCGCTGTTGACCGTCAGCTCCTGGCGTTGACCGTGAGGGCCAGCTCCAGGGCAGCTAGGAGAGCCTCGTACTCTGCCTGGTTATTGGTGGCGGGGAAGCGTATCTCAATGGATTGCTCAATAACCATCCCGTCTGGTGCTTCCAGGATGACCCCGGCTCCTTTTGACTTGCTGGAGGAGGCACCATCCACGTATATTACCCATGTACTGTTTAGTGCCTCCGGCGAGGTCATCTCAGCGACAAAGTCTGCTAGGGCCTGCCCCTTGATGGCTCTGCGGGGTTGGAACATGAGTCCGAATTCCGAGAGCTCGATGGCCCAGTAAGATAGCCGTCCGGCAACGTCGGGCTGGTGAATGACCTGCCGTAGTGGTCGGTCGGTCCGGACGATGATCTGATACTGCTGGTAGTAGGGCCGGAGCTTCCTCGTCGATACCAGTAAGGCGAATGCGAGCTTCTCGAGCATGTGGTATCGTGATTCCGACGGGGTCAGGACCTTGCTAGAGAAGTAAATAGGCTTCTGATCTTCTCCCTCCTCGGTGACTAACGCAGAACTGACTGCCTGATCGTTAGCAGCGAGATACACGTATATTGGCGTCTCCAGCCTGGGAGTGGTCAGTATTGGCGGCTTCGCCAGATACTGCTTCAGCTCCAGAAAGGCCCTATCGCATTCCTCCGTCCATTCGAACTTCTTTCCTCCTTTGAGGGTTTTGAAGAATGGGAGGCAGCGGTCGGCGGACCTGGTTACTTTGTTTTAGATGCTCTGTTAGTACTCGTTGCATAAGTAAAACAGACAAAGAATTTGTACAAGAAGAAGTTCTTTATTAATGGAATGGAGGGCTCGCGATGTGCAAGCATAAGTACAGCGTCCGGAGCTTGTGCGTCCGGGTAGTAGATTACAAAAATGCGAGAGAATGTAAACGGGGAGAGGGGTGGGGGGGATACGCCCCTTTGACTAACTACTTCTGAATAGAAGTGGGGTTATCAGTGTTGGCGCTACCTGGAGAGGAAGCGATGGATGGCGGCGATCCGGCCGGTGAGGCGTTGTACCTCTTTGGGGTTCTTGGGAGGGGACATCTCCATTATGGCTCCGCACTGGTCCGGGTTGACCTCTATCCCTCGCTGTGAGATGAGAAATCCGAGGAACTTGCCTCCCGACACACCAAAAGCACATTTTGAGGGGTTGAGGCGCATCTGATACTTCCTCAGTATTGCGAAGATCTCCTCCAGGTCCTCCAGATGGTTGCTGCCGGCTCTCGTCTTGACGACCATGTCGTCGACGTATACCTCGATGTTCTTTCCGAGGTGGTCCCGGAAGAAGAGGTCCATCATGCGCTGGTAGGTGGCGCCGGCGTTCTTCAGGCCAAAGGGCATGACCTTGTAGCAGAAGACTCCCTTGTCTGTGATGAAGGCAGTCTTCTCCACGTCCCTCGGGTCCATCCGGATCTGATTGTACCCGGAAAATGCGTCGAGGAAGCTCAGTGTGGCGTGGCCACTTGTTCCGTCGACGAGTCGGTCGATGCTGGGGAGTGGGTAGGGGTCCTTCGGGCATGCCTTGTTCAGGTCGGAGAAGTCCACACACATCCGCCATTTTCCGTTGGCCTTCTGGACGAGGACCACGTTGGATAGCCACGTGGGGTATTTGGTTTCACGAATGAAACCTGCCGCCAGCAGCTTCTCTACTTCTTCTTTTGCTGCCTGCTGGCGCTGTTGACCCAAGTTTCTTTTCTTCTGGAAGACGCTAGGTCTTCCGTCAACGTTAAGGGAGTGGCAGATGATGCTTGGGTCAATCCCCGGCATGTCCTATGCGGACCATGCAAAAATATCCTCGTTCCGGTAGAGGAATTGGATCAGTGCTTCTTTCTCTGGTGGAGGGAGAGTGGCGCAGATGTTAACAGTTTTTTCCGGCGCTTCCGGAAAAGCCACTGCTTCCATTTCATCCGAAGGCTGTGGATGATTCTGTGGGATCTCATCCCGTAGATCAACAATCTCGCAGTTCATTACTGCGTGTTCCTTCTCCTTTCCTTTTTCTGAGGAGGATGGCGGAGGGTTCTGAGGAGCTTCCCGGCTGGTCTGGGGCTTGGCCAGGCTGGTGGCGTAGCATTGCCTGGCTACCTCCTGGTTCGCCCGTACTTGCCCCACGCCGTTAGGGGTGGGGAATTTCATCAACAAGTGTGCCGTGGACACTACGGCACGGGCAGCGTTCAGCGAAGGCCTACCGAGGATGGCGTTGTAGGCGGAGGGTGTCTTGACGACCACGAAGATAGTTGGGATGCATACGCACTTCGGATCCTCTCCCAGCGTGAGGTTCAGTTCGATCATCCCCTCCACGGGGACCTGGGCCCCGGAAAAGCCTATCAGGTGCTCGTTGAAAGGGGAGAGTTGCTCTCGGGAGAGACCCATACTTGAGAAGGCATCCCAGAATAAAATGTCAGCCGAGGACCCCTGATCAACCAAGATCCTCTTCACGTTGTACCTTCCTACCCCGGCTGTGATTACCATAGGGTCACACTCTTCAGAGTCTACGTCTGCCAGCTCTTCGTCGGTGAAAATGATTGGTTCTCCTTGGGGCGCGTGGGGTTTTTTGAGGTAATCCAACTTCATAACGGATCTCCTCATTCGTTTCCGCGACTGCGGGCCCCTCCTCCGACGGTCCACCCCGCCGGCGATGACGTTGATGGTTCCCAACATCTGAGAACCTGTGTTATTCCCTTCTGATCCTCCTTCCGGAGGCCTGTCATCACGACGGGGCCTCTGTTGCCTACTTGGGTCTGTACCGCGGTGTTCCCTGTCATCGTCTCTTCTTTTATTGTCTCGCTTCACGTACTTCCCCAGTTTTCCGTTCTGAATGAGAGCCTCAATCTCATCCTTCAACGATATGCACTCGTCGGTGGTATGACCGTGGTCCCGGTGGTATTCACAGTATCGGCTCTGATCCTTTGGTCTGTCCCCGGGGCGTGACTTCCTCGGGGTGAGGACGGGGAATATCCCGAGGCCCTGGGACTCTGCTAGTATCCGGGACTGCGAGACAGTGAGGACGGTGTAGACGTTAAACCGCGCCCGGGAGGGGACTGGCTGTCTGTCGTTACCCCTCTCCTGCTGGGGGTGCTTCTGTCTGTCCTGCCGGGGGGGGTCCCGGCGTCGTTGGTCACCACGGTATTGTTGCTGCTGCTGTTTGCTGCCGGAGCTCATGTTCGCGAATCTGCTCTTCTGGGAGGTGAAGGCATCCTCCTTTATGATGAACTCCTGGACCTTCGATAATAGTTCTTCTAACGAGCTAGGGTTCATGAAAGCCAGCTCTTTATGAGTTTGTCCGGGGCGGAGACCTGCCTGAAAGGCGTGTACCGCCACGCTGTCCTCGAGGTCCTTGACTGTGAGGCATTTCTGATTGAAACGGTGTAGGAAGTCACGAAGAGACTCGTGCTCCCCTTGGTGAACGTCCGCCAACACGGATGCCGGCTGCTTGTACACCACGCTGGTGGCAAAACGCTTTTTGAATAGGTTTTCCATATCCCGGAAGCTATGTATACTGTCGTTCGGGAGCTTGGAGAACCAAATGAGCCCTTCTCCGACGAGTGTGGTCGGAAACAACTTGCACTTTTTGCCTTCCGACAGGTTAGCGATCTGCATGCACGCGTGGAACTGTCGGAGGTGATCATCCGGATCCTTTGTTCCATCATACCGGGGCAGCTTCATTGGCATTTTGAACCCGGTGGGCAACTCATCTTGCTGTATGTGTGGTGCGTATATCCCGGGAGAGGGCATCGGGAGTGTTGGAGGTGTCGGAACTACTGTTGGGGGGTGCGAGGGAGGGTTTGCAGTCGCCGACGGGCCTGCAGATGGCAGGTGTTTGGCTAGGAGCTGCCATAACTCAGCTGGTACATTCCACTGTTGCATTGTGGACCCTGACGGTGCTGGGGGGGTGGAGGTAGGGGTGTTCAGCGGTTCGGGCCAACCCGCCAACCCGCAAAAACCAACCCAACCCGCAGGTTTGGGTTGGTTTGGTTTGGGCTGGCGGGTTGGTTTGGTTTGAAAATTCCTAGCCCGCAGTGGTTTGGGTTGGGCTGCGGGTTTTAGAATTCTGAGCCCGCTCAACCCAACCCAACCCGCCAATTATGTATTTTTTATTTTTTTATTTTAATATATACATAAATAAATAATAATTAGCATAATACAAATGAATCTTGAGTTATCATTCCCCTTTAGCTTTAACACTACATGAAGTGACTTCACCTTCAATTAATTTTTTTTTTCAATCATTCAATTAATCAATTTAATCTCTTTAATTTTTATCAATTTCACTTTTTTTCGAGAAGTGTAGAATTAGAATTTATAATTTTACTTGCTAAATACTACCGGGGTCGTGGGTTTTTCTATTTTCCTCTATTACTAACTTCACTTTATTGACTTATAATAATAAGAAATCTTTTTTCTCAAAATTCAATACAAAAAAATTGAAAGATTAAAAAAATTGTAGAGTCAAGTATTTTTTTTTTTAAAAAAAAAATGTTTGCAAATTGGAATGGGCTAGCCCGCCAACCCGCCCAACCCAACCCGCCATTGTTTGGTTTGGTTTGGTTTGGGCTAAAATATTTTTTTTCCAAAACCCAACCCAAACCAACCCGCCCTTAAAAAATTTCAGCCCAAACCAACCCGCCCTAAACCCAACCCAACCCAGCCCGCGAACACCCCTAGGTGGAGGGGTGATTCACCCCTGTCGGTTCACTCCGTTCCCTTGGGATGTGCTCCTCTTCTCGCCCCGACAACCCGGCTTCCGAGGGGGGTTGTGTGTCGGGGGTGGTGTAGCACACTGGTGGAGGGAGTTCGGGAACTTCTTGTATCTGCTTCCCTTTGGAGCTGGAGCTGACCAACTGATTGAAACGTCTTTCCATGAACTGGTCAAACTGTTCTTCCATGTTTCGGCGCAGGGTGGCCATGTCAGCTATATGCGCAGCCCTTGCTTCCCTGAGTTCTGTCTGAACAATCTCTCGTATCTCGGCTGTATACGGAGAGGGTGTTACTCGAGTTTCTTCTTCTGTATGCTGGTGGAAACCGGCGAGAGAGGTTAGTGGTGTGGGAGTTCTCTCGCCCTGCTGTACGTGTCCTGGTGCACTTCGGGGTGACGACCTGGGGTCACGCTCTTGTATGGTGTCTCCGGCTTGTTGATCTCTCGGATGGCTCGAGCCCGAGGGAGCGTCTGCTGAGCTCGGGTGCAGCTGGTTCTCGTTATGGGTTTCCATTGCAGAGAACGTCGTAGCTTGCTTGAGTTCACAGTCAAGAGATAACAACAAGGGGTTAGCACAGAATACAAGTATGACCTCCACGGAGAGCCGTACTAGGGCCTCTCGGGGGTTGAGCAAAAGAAACAGAAAGTTGTTCGCCGAAGAGGTGGAGCAGAAAGCTATGAAGAGTGTAGGGGGGAGCAGGGTGGAGTTCGTGGAGGAACTCTCTTCCCTACAAGGTGCTCCCCGTCGAGTGCGTGTGTGTCTTAGCAACAGCTAAGTTGAGGGGGGGAGAGATAACCGGAGTTTCCTCATCTCTCCCCACAGACGGCGCCAGTGAAAACTACAAAGCTGGATTAGGATAAATCTAACCTTGAGTTCACAGTTGAAGGGCAGTTTCCGGCAAGTAGGGGTCGTCGGAACCTGCAAACGAGAATGCACAGGGGGTTCCCTGCGATTCTTCTCCGATGCTTAAGTTAGAGAGAGAAAGTTGGAGAGTTTGAATATTTTTAGAGAGAGAGAGTCGTTACCTTGGAAAGGTTCCCCCTTTTCCTTTTATCCTCCTTCCCTTTTGTCTCATGTTCGTACGAGGTCTCTCTCTGAGACGTTAGGGGTGTACTCGGGATGTGTGAGGAAAAGGGGGTTGGTGTAGGTTTCAGCTTTTGACGTGACAGCTATCACTGCCAGGGTACGGTGGGATTTCCAACCTTCTCTCCTGGTTGTCAGTGATAGCCAAGAGTGCTTTTAATGGTTTGGTCTGCGCGCAGGGGGCGTTTTGGTCCTTTTGCGTGTCCTTCTTGTCCTGTCACGTGCTTTCACGGATCCTGGCATTTAATGCCAATATCTTGGCATTAAATGCTTGAGTGTGGGAGGGGGAACCTGCCTGGGTTGCCTCTCCGCCGGGTATTCTTTAGGCTTTGGATAATCATTCCGAGGAGTGTATATCACTAGTCCCTCCGAAAGGTCCGAGGGGGAGTCCACGCCGTCGGCTTCCGAGGGGTGATCCCGAGGGGCGTATATCAAAAGTAATGTCAACACTATATGAAATTATTGGCAGGGTTGTCTAGAAGCGATGATACAGAAAAGTTAAAACTCTCTCTAGAGACAATTATAAATACAATAAATACAATCATATATGTTATAAAATATAGGAAATAAGAATATATAAAGTAGGAGGAGAGAGTGATTCTTTCATTGAAGTGATCTCATCATCTTTACATCAACACCTAAAGCCTCTATTTATAGGCTAAAGGATATGAAAGGGGGATGTGTCTAATTTAATACAAATAATCAAAGGATAGACCTATATTAATGTACACGGAAAACTAAAGATGATAAACACGATTACAGAGAAAACTCCAAACTTCTATACACAGAGAATATCAAAAGTCCATTGTGGATATTCACAAACATTATTATTCATAACAATCCCCCTTGAATATTCTCAATTTATTTATACCCATTACAAGCTGCCTCATTAAAAACCTTGTCAGAAAAACCCAGTGGGACAAAACCATGACAAAGGGAAAAAGAGTACAGCGCGTATCTCCCCCTCATCAAAACATCACTAAGGATCTTTTAATTGACACATTCCAATTTGATAAACAAATTTCTCAAATGTTGCAGTTGGCAATACCTCCATAAATAAATCTGCTAAATGATCACTTGACTGAACTTGTTGAACTTCTATGTCGCCTTTCTTTTGATATCACGAGTAAAGAATGATTTTGGTAAAATATATTTCGTTCTATCTCCTTTGATGTATCCCTCTTTTAGCTGAATTATACATGTCATATTATCTTCATACAATAGGGTTGACACATTTCCCTGCAAAAACAAATTACACATCTTCTAGGATGTGTTGAATTAGTAGTCTCAACTAAACACATTCTTGAATTGCCTTATACATTATCTCTGAAGATCAAATAATCAGCTAGCATCTATATCATTAAGGAATGATAAACTAAATTTATTTAAATAAAATAAACTTTTATCTTTAAAATAATTTTCATTCTTTATCAATGTCTTTTGATTAATGAAGANCAATGACTTTTGATTAATGAAGACCTATATCTCGCTAGCAAGTATACAGAAAACATTAATCCTATTATAATATTAAGATATGGTACTACAGGACCAAAGAATTTCATCTTCATTTGAGGTTAATAGGATACTTTATCACTTCGAATGATTTATCTAACCATCATGGTTACACCATGTCCATGCACCTTATCCATGTGAAACTATCTCAATACACTTTTTACATAATATGAGTAATAACTTCACTATTATAATTTGCTTAATCTGTAAGATGAGACACAATTTTATCTTTGCAAAATCTTTCTTGCAAAACTAGCAATATTTTACTATATTTTGAAATCTTCAGGAGTTCCAACAATAATAAATATACATAGTTTGATATCTTTTAAATAATATTTCTTGAGATAACTGTACCACATATGTCCAGGTTTTTTTTTTAAACCCATGTAGGATTTTATTCATCTTTATTGAACAAGACATCTGGCATGCTTCCTATAATCCTTCAGGGATTTTCATATAAATTTCATCGTTCAATAAGCCATATGAATGGACTATAACCATACTCATTAGATGCATATCAAGTTTTTCATACGATGTCAGACTACTAAAATATTTGAAGGGGGTTGCATCCATCTTCGGGATTGCATCTGTCTCTAGAGAATATGTCTTTACATATTCAATGTGAGACCTTTGAGTTTATATCTTAGGACTTGCCTTTCATTCTCATTACGATTTTACTCATAAAGTAATTTGTACCTCACTAACTTCACACCTTCAAATATTTTGACATCAAAGCCTTTTATAAACAGCCAGATTATATATTCAAAAATAATTGCATCCACCACGGAAGAATTAAACTCCTTAAAATAAAGTTCTAGTCTTTGCATCTCAAAATTTCAATTCGCTCGTTTCTTTTCGCACAAAGACTTATTTATATTCAACTGGCTGTACACCTGGTTGTACACCATTATGTCTGTGGACTTCAAGTCCAAAAATTTTCACATTTCTCGAGTGAGTTTTACTCATCTTGGATCCTTTCTTTTCAATTTGGCCAATTTCTAACGTCGACACTCTTCGACGAATTATTATTCATGATCCTCGATTTCTTTATAATTTGTAATTTGTTGCGTTACATTATATTTAAATACTTTGTCGACAATATTTTCATATCGGTTCCATACTTTGGCAAGAATAAACATATTGAGATCTCATTATTTTCTTAACTTTCAGGTACCTGAATCTCTTTCGGAGATTTTTCATTCATTATGTTTTCATATATTTCCTCAATTCGACCATTTGTTTTTTTTTTCATATGCTCCTTTTATTTTCGAGGATTCTTATCTCTGGAACCAATTAGTCCCTTCAGGGACCTCAATATATATTGGAGCATTTTCAGCTGGAATATCTGACTTTGTCATTTTTATGGGTCAATGAATGCAGTATGCAATTTATTTGCAATATTCTTCTTGAACTTCAAGTTCACATGAGGATCAAACTAATGTAATAACCATGCATTCCTTACAATTCATTTTTCTAGCTATCTTTTTTCTCCCCCAAATGCTGAAAAATTAATTTCATTGACAAATCATGTCATGAACTATCTCCCTTCAGGAGTTTAAGATATTTAATAATTGAGTGGGATTCATACCCAACTTATATTCTCAATTTTCGTTGGGGCCCATTCAGATTCACATGGTGGAGCAATATAAATCCAGCACCCAAAGAATTCTTAAATGAAAAATATTCGGCTCCTGACCCAAAGCCGGCCAATAGCATAGTGGAGAATTTACGATACGTGTTATAAAATATATATTTTGATATAGGCCTTCAAGTCTATCAAATACTTAGATTGATGTTAGTCTTCAGGACTATTGACAAATATTTTTTTAACAACACCGTAATTGTTATTAGCAATTGGTCAAAATATATTTATATTCGCCTTCAAGGTTATTAATTTCTATTTGACTATTAGCCTTCATGGCTGATATAACACAGCTGCAATAGCCAAATTATTGCCTTCAAGGCATTATAAGATCTTTTCAATAGTCAAACTATTAGCCTTTAGGCCTGATATAAGACAGCTTCAATAGCCAAAGTCTAAGCCTTCGAGGATGATATTATACAGCTTCAATAGCCAAAGTTTATTAGCCTTTAAGGCTGATATTAGATAGTTTAAATAGCCAAAGTCTATTAGTCGTCAAAGGTGATATTATATATCTTTAATAGCCAAAGAACCAAACTATTACCCTTGATAAATTATCAACATGTGCAATAACCTTTCAAAGCACTAATATTTGGCAAGAATACAATAATTGAACTGAAACATAACATGGCCTCAGGCCATCTACTTAAACATATGAAACTGTAATAACACGTGACTTAGTCACTTTTATTTAATTATATGAAAACTTAATCCTATGTAGATTTAGGCTATACGAAACATTTCCAAATCGTAAGAAGACGACCACAATAATAAACTTATAAAATATATTATGATAATGATAAACAATTGAGCATAAAAGTTTCTTACCGTTAGTAATTTAACAAGAAAACTTGAAAAATAATTAACTTACCTCTTTAATTATCCAAAACTGAGAAGAGATTCGTACTTAGTTACCAAAAACTCAAATTGATAGAGACTCATGAGCAGATGGCGAAAACTTGAATGGATAGACACAAATGTCAAAAGCTCAAATCGGTAGAGGCTCATGCTGATAACGTGTTATAAAATATAGGAAATAAGAATATACAAAGTAGAGGGAAAAGTAGGAGGAGAGAGTGATTCTTTCATTGAAGTGATCTCATCATCTTTACATCAACACCTAAAACCTCTATTTATAGGCTAAAGGATATGAAAGGGGATGTGTCTAATTCAATACAAATAATGAAGGGATAGACCTATATTAATGTACACGAGAAACTTAAGATGATAAACAGAGAAAACTCCAAACTTCTATACACAAAAAATATCAAAAGTTCATTGTGAATATTCACAAACATTATTATTCATAACAATATCGATATAATCCCGCTTAAAAAGTATACATCCGACCTTATATTCAATAAGATCAAATATCGTATTTTTCCTTCACAAATTTTCTTTCATAAACTATACTGAAAAAGAAATCAATTCCAAATGGTGTGAGGTGTGACAGATAGATTAGGCACCGCTTCTTCTGTAATATCCAGTTTCACTATGATCTCTTGTTTTTTCTTTTTTTGCCTAAATATAATGTAATTTTTCGTGTTAACAGAGAGAATTTGCAATGACAAAGTAGTTGAAGCTGCAGACGTAACTGAGTTGTAAAAGCATGAATATTAGTTAAACGACATTTAGCATCAATTAAACATAAAATGAACCTCATGATTAAAGGCTTAGAGAATAGCATGTTAATACAAAATTACAAATAATGCAAAGTATCACTTTGACAGATAATAATACTGAATAGCGTGTGTTGTTGCTCCGATTGGGCCCCCCTTTTTTCCATTTCTTTTGATTAAGAAACTATGCTTTGTCTTTCTTAATCAACTTTCCCTTCCTTTCTTCTATGTTCTATGTCCCAACTTGCACATATTAAAGTTACTATAACCCTAAACCCTCTCCTTAATCCTAATTTTATTATCCCATTTGCACCAAAAATGTGTAAAGTAAAGCACATAACCCCAACACACATGCTTTCAGCAGTAACATCCCCTGCAAATGTGGACCCTTTTTTTTTAATTTTCAAAAATACATATTATTATTTTGCAATTCTATTTTTGTGGTTCTGGCATGGCCATATAGCATCAGTTTTCCATCATGCACTTTACCAAGTCAACTTATTCTCATGAAATCATTCCCTTCTTAATCACCCATCTAATTGCTGCTATTTTCCTAGGAATCTAATGCAATGAACAATATCTAATTCGTACACCAGCAAAATATTCTTGGGAGAAAGTAATTTGTGGTCTATGAATATAAAATGGTATCTCACAGACATTGCTAGAAACTAAAAATCTCCACAGATCTTAATAGTTGACCCCTCTTTCCCTAAACTTTGATCTGGCTCTGACACTGTCATTGATTCTCTCTTATCAACTATTCACTAGTTATTTGCCATGCAATGCAAAAGCACTCTTGTACGCATTTGACACTCTTATCTTCCATGCTGCTTTACAGAATCATATACCACAGAACCAAAACTCTTTTTCCTTTATATGAGCTTGATCCATGGTAAGAGGAAACTGCCAATTCTGCTTTGCTTTTCTAGTTTCACTCCAACTTTCAACTAATCCAATTATTCAATTCATCAATTACCAGGCTAATTAATTCTCAGTTAAATTAAGAGTTATTCATATGACATACTGTCTTTAGAAACCGAAGAATTGAACAATAATTGCTTGTCTCATTTCAGTTCAAACTCAGTCCTGAAAAGATTTCAATACATGACTTCTCTATTTTTTGTTTTTGTCTTCATCATCGTATTAATCTCTTACAGAAATGAACTCCCTAACTTAATAAATAGTCGTTCAAATTTCAACTAGAAACCTTGTCCAAAAGCTTATACCTTCTCACTTTATTCCTGAAGATCTGCCTTGTGATCATCCCACTTCTGTTAGATATATCCTCTGACTTGGTTCTTTCCTCCAATCCACCATTTGTTATGATCCTCTTGCGCCTTGACACCACCTCCGACGGCGGCGGCGGCGGCGGAGGCGACGACGACGGCGATCTTGCCACCAGTGACCTCAGTTTGCGGATACCTTTGTTCTTCACATGGTGGACTTTACCATTACCACCCTTCTTCTTATTATCATTATTATTATTTCCTTCAAGATGACGAATGTGTGTGCTGTTAATTTTGCCGGATGAAGAAGAATTCGAAGAGTTTAGTGACTTGTCTTTGATGTCATCCTTCTGAATCAAACACCAATTGCAAGTTCCATAACCCTCTGCTTTTGGGTAAACATTACTGCAGTACCTGCAAATTAAAGCCGAATAAACCAATTAATCAGATAAAAATTAAATTACAAAACTTGAGAAGAGAATGAATGAATGAATTGCATACCTGTGCTGAGATCTGAATTGACAGACTTTACACTGAAAAAGCTCCTCAGAGAAGCCACAATCACCACACATACAACACTCTACCTTGGATTGTCCTGCTGCTTCAGTACTCGTTTTCTTTGTCATGCTTGTTCTTAATTCATCAAGAAGAGAGATGAATATCGATGAACAAGAAGAAGAGAAGAAGAAGACAATGGGGACACACAAAGAGAATACCCAATTTGCATTGGTCGATCTGGGGTAGTATGATGACTTTATATAAATATGGGAAGTTGGTCATATATGGAGTGGAATGGCAATTTCGTGTCCCTATACGATAACTAATTAATAATGGAGGCTGTTAGGGGTATGGCAAGTAAGATAGGGACATTCTTTTTAATCAATCCACCTTTTTATTTCTTAAGAATAACAATATTATTATTTTAATCCTCCAATTAAGATTGATTCATTTGTATTATTGTTTATGATTAATGGCTCTTATTTGGTACCATAAGTCTGCGAAGAGAATTGTAGATGAAGATTTGAAATGGTAATTACAAATTTATAACTTACAAGCAAAAAAAAAAGTAGCATCATAATATTTTGAGTAAACTAATAATTTAGTGTTAAAATATTATTAAATTGATATTTCAATTTTTGAAAGATTTAAATAGACAGTTTAATACTTGAATAGTTAAAATGGTGTACACTTTAATCACTGAAAATGACTAATAAGCATACTTTTTTTTTTATTTTTCAAGGATTAAATTGTGTATTTCAATGTCTTAAGGACTAAGTTGTCAAATCAATGATATTTTAAAGATTGAATTGTGAATTTTCTCTAAAATTAATAACTTGAGAAAATTATAAGTTTAGTAATTGCTCTTTCCTCACATATATGATCTTGCAGAACAGAAGAAATGCAGATATAGGTGAAGGGGTTATGATTGCATGATTATTATATAAACATCACTCATTCATTCATAGTATACAAGTCCCTGATGGAAGAGAGTGATATCTCACCAAATACACACAAGTAGGTTAAGCAGATTCTTTTACATGTGAGTGCCACGTGGCTGGTGTCCACTGATTTTCCCTTAACCACCTTAGATATTATCATATATCCTTCCCTCCATTATAGACACAAAGCTGGTATGGTTCTGCTGGATAAACTACAATAAATTACTTTACATATCATAGGGTCCATTGACAACGGTAACTAACTACCAGCCCAAACGGAAAATCCTCACACCAATCATTAGTTCCTTCATTTTCATCTTTATTATGTTTTGTGTTTTTTGGAAACCACGTGGCCTGGTCCATTTGGGTACCCCTATTTTCATTTTAAATGAGTCATATAAGCTTATCTTATCATCAATTGCAAAAAAGCTCTAGGCCTATATATAAATATATAATTATCCTCACCATCACGATATTGCTTACCATTATGAAATTGACATAACGTACAAGTCTCATAATTCATCTCTTTTCTTCACTTCTGCACAAGTATTCTTACAAGAAAGTTACAATATGTATATATATACATACACATAAGAACAAAACCAGAGGGTCTAACTCCCAATTTTAAGGCTTTACACATAATTAATAATGCTACCGCACTAGGTTTAGACCTAGCTAGTAATAAGTAGTAAGCCTAAAACTAAAAGTAATGGTACCTAGTCTCATGTTATTATAAAATTGGTAGCTTTGGAAGCAACTCGTCCGACAAAGTCCCTTGGATTGGTTAGATATATCATATATGAACACAAGTGACAAAGATTTGGCGTTGACCGCTATAAGTCGGAGTGGTGTCGTATATATGGCATTCTAGAATTCTACTCATTCTCAAACTCCGGGTCGTCTCAAAATTGGTCAGCTATATATAACCTCACAAGTCACAACCATTTCAACAATAGACATTTCAAAGTCCAATTGACTTTGAAAATAAACAAGCCGGCACTTACATAACACTTTTATATTTCGTCTTAGTTTGGCATGTTTAATGACCTAGTTTTGGAAGCAGGTATGGGTATAGAATAACAAAACCTAATGTTTCAAAGTTCAAATCAAACTTGTGTCAGTCTAAAATAAATGAAAATATCACGAATAACCTCAAGAATGACAAGTTTTCAGGGCAAGGAAGATGGTATAAAGTTAATTAGAAGCACCCATACAATAAGTCCCTCATCTTGTAAATGAATCTATATAAATAATGTCTCCATACAGAAGCTAAACCCACAGAAACCATGGACAATATGTAATCACTCAAGATTCAAAAACTAAAAATCACAGACACATTAGAAAGAAGAGGAAACAGAGGAATGGAGAATGATAAATGGATCCTGATCTACGTTACATGACTGCCACTCAGGATGCCGAATCATCAATTTTTATAGGATCAGATGACTCACTCCAATTCAAATTATAATCACATTCCTACGTTGCAGTTGGTACTATCACAATATACATATAGAAATATTGCCCATAACATTTCTCTGGTTAGGCAACAACTCCATACTGCAACTTTTACAAGATTTATTTCTGCTTGTTATGTTTTTGTTTTAAGAAAGTAATTGACATGTGTCTTTATGGTTGATTCTCTCACCGTCATTACTGAAATTTGGAATTTGAATGGAAAAAAGAAAGCAAGCTAGTAGGACAGAATTAGTGGACCTACATTAGACTGCAAATATCAATCAAGTCAGAAAGAGTCCATACTTGTTACAAGATTCAAGTACAATAGCACGATGGAGGGCTATCTTCTATGAAATGAGAGATGGCTATAAGTAAACATAAGAACTACAACTTTCAAAAAAAGTAAGTTGCTCTGTCCAAGATGGAGAAAAGAATGCATCCTGGACGAACACATACTGATTCCTGTATCCTGTCTGACTAGTTCAGATGAGGAATATGTACCTTATAGTTCATGGAGCCCCACAATCGTGCCGGATCATCCACCATTGATTCATGATGAAATAAGCATTTTACATACCAAATATATTCTTGTTTTTCATTCCTTTGGAAAATCTTGTTCCGAATCTCCACGACTCAAACGCTAGATCACTCAACAATTGTGTTCAGGCTAGATTAATAATTTGTCCTTTTATTTTGGGTGGATAAAACTTAAAACTAACCTCTCATATTATTCATAGGCCCAAGAAATGGCAATTGGTTCTATAGCGCTAAATAAAAAAATTTGTCGGACCCAAAACAAAACTATTTGTCAACTAAAAGCTAAAAATAATGCTAGAGTATCATATATATAACTGGGAAGTCAAAACCCAAGAAAGAAAGTAAAACATAGACATGCAGCAAATTTCTCCATCTCCAAGCAATTGTACGAACTGTAGAGAATGAACAAAATCGAACAGTAAAAACTGCACCAGATTCTTTCCTGTTTGATAGTTCACATCTTATATCATTACTGCCCACAACCTCTTTCTCTCACTCATGCCGATGCACACAATACACACAAACGTTTCTTACTTTCTCTCTCTCCCTCGTACTCATAATTCAACGCCGTGGTCCCCCACACATCTCTCACGCAGAAATACACACGAAACTTCTCATCAAATTAGGAATCATTCTGATAATAATAATAATAATAATAACAATAAATTGCAAGATTAGAGAATAAATAACATTACATCGCTTTCTCACAAGCGTGCATGCGACATCAACAGCCAAAACATGACACTAGATCCAAAACCAACACCAACCACATTCAATTACATCCAACCGATATGTGAGATATGGCATTATCTCCTTTCAACAACCATACGTTAATTAATTACAACGCACAGCACACAACACAAACTGTTACTACTAGTAGCAAACACAAATATCAGTGTTTCCCTCACACGAGTTGCCATCAAGTGCAAAGCAAAACCCACACAACACAAAAGCATAAACAATGACAAGAGTACAAAAAGTGGGAGCACGATTGGGTCCCATAATGCACTCTCTCATTTCTCATTTGCCAGCCAAGCCAACCACTCTTCTCTTTCAATTTCAAAAACACCTCCTCCTCCATCCCACCACGCCTTCCTCCTTTCACTCCTACATCACTTTCTCCAAATCCATAGTCCTACCCACTAGCCCATCCCCCATTTCAAATTCAATCATCAACAATTCATATTCTCAAGTGGATTTCATCTCTCTCAATCTCCTTCCCCCAAAGACTACACCTCCCACCTTTTACCTTTTTATTCTGCACACTAACAACAACTCTCATAATATCACCTACTACACAAGTAAAATACCACAACTGCCTATCAATTCTCTAACTTCCATGAGGCATCAAGTCCGAGAACTCTAGCCTTGAATTTCAGGGATTTCAAGCAACGTATTGCTTCATCCAGAAGTAGAATAGGGTCCTTGCCCTTTCCTCCAGGAACTATGGTTTGCAGAACGCTCAGAACGTCCCGTATCTTTTCCTTCCTCATCTTCTTACTGCCTGACAAGCAACACATTTCTTCTGACCCTTGGCTTTTCCCCATTGAGCATCTTGACTCCGCATCAATATCGTCTCCTTTCTCAAAGGGTGCCTCTAGATTCAGAGAACTTGCTGTGTCATCATCGTCATCGTCATTAGCACGGCCGGTTAGCCAGCCGGATAGCTTTCGCTTCTTGGATTTTACATCACAGCTCCCAACTTCTTCAGTAGCTCCCTTGACGATTTCTTGACTGTCATCATGAGTGGTCATTGTACTGGGCGAATGACCTGTGCTTGTAACTTCATCATCATCCTCAGTTGAGAACTCGTCACTGTCCGAGTAAAGCAATGCATTAATTTCCTCCGTGTCTTCATGTAACTCACTCTCCACGTCCGTCCCCTGATTTACTTCCACTTTGGCATCAAAACCAAGTCCAGCAAAATCATTCACTTCTCTTGTAAAAGAAGGTTCATTCCCATTCAAATTGTTAGGACCATGCAGTTTAGAGTGATGCCAAGAACCTAGCCCAGAACTATACATGAAAGTCGTCTGATCACCCGTCTGGTCAACTACTAGGAATCGCTTTTGAGATTCCCCATTGAGTCCAGCTTCCTCTCTAGAGCCTTTCAAATGACAAGCAGGAAGTTTTTCCTCCACACAATAGTTTGGGGCAGGCATGAATGCCTGTCGAAAGCGAGGTAGACAGTAAAACCAACCATGAGGTTCATTAGAATGTCCAAGCTGCAAATGAGGCTGAACAGAGGACACATAAGCTGGCGATGTCTCATTCCTTGTAACCATAGTACTACCCATGCCAGGATTCAATAATGCAGAAAAACCATTTTGCTTTTCCAAGGTACTTAAGTTGGGCAATTGCCAATCAGAATGCAGCTGCCGTACCCAGGTTCCACGATCTTTTTCCATTCAAGCACAACAATCACCTGGTAAAGATCCTGAGAAACACGTAGCATATCATCAAAAAACTAATCTAAAGAAAAGTTAAGCGGTAAGAGGCAAATGCCAATGAATGGAAAATGCAGGGTATACCTGAAGAAAAACAAATTCTGCAGAAAAGCTATCTGACTATCTGTTTCTTTGACGAACAAGTAAAATAACTAAAAGATGACGGCTTAACCCAAATAGACAAAGGCAAAACTATTCTACGTGACAGGCTTGAGCAACTGACGGAAATATTCAGCCTGAAAATCACCCAAAACAAGAAAGATGAATACCTATATCAAACATCTGTAAGAACAAGACCAATGAAATAATTATTTGATATATTTCCCATGAATCCAACAGCAGTCACGTACCTGGCATTCTCGGAGAGGTTGAAAGCAAGCTATAACCCTAACTATAATGGTTGAGCTCCCAGCAGTTCCATTTTCATGTTTCAATGCCCTAAATCTCGTTTGACTCGCTGCTTGGCACACCATAACTACTTTCCAACCTTTCAAAGTAGAGGAAACACAATCTTGCCGACGACAATAAATCAAAGGATCCCACGAAAGTGAACTAGGACAGAATGAATTAGAGACAACCAGACACAATTATGAATCAGACTGCTAAACTACCAGAGAAACTAATAAATTAAACGCCTAGAGAACAATGAAGGCTGAACCTAAAATAGAGGACGGCAAGAAACAAAAATAAACTACGGATTTGAACAGGAAAAGTGTTTGATGAGATAGGGATGCTAATCCTTCAGCTGATCTGACGGACGTAGCAAGGAATAACGACTAGGAAATTGGATCCCATGGAATTCAAAGAAAGAGACACAACAAGGGTGAGAAAATTGGAATGTGTTGGTTAAACGAAGCAAATTACAGAATGACTCTGCAGTACAGGTTCAAGGAGATAACTCTACGGAATACATCAACAGATAGACTAAGCCGCCACCGCATGCTGCTCTATACTTCTCCAGAGAAAAAGAAAAAGGCAGCCACCACTACTACTCCTGCCAATAATAATCAACACCCTGCGATATCAGTGACGATTTTGTGAAAATTTGTACAGATTTCTAAGTAGAACCGAACTAGATGCAGTTCAAAAATATAATCCAAGCATAATTATAAAATGATAAAGTCTTTCCCCGTGGACTCTTGATGCAAAATTGTAATTAACTGACGAGAGACCAGAGCTCAAAAACTGAGGAAAAAGAGAGGGCGGAAAGGGAGAGGAAACATTTTCCCTTTGTCCTCTTTCGAATAATCAAGATTCAGATCCAGAAACAACTGAAAACAGTTTCACACCGACAAATCATGGTTAAGATCCGCAACCAAAAGTGAAGAAATCAGAGAGTAGCAACAAAGAAGAAGCGTAAAGAAAGCAGGGAATGAGAAGAAAACTTACAGAAGAGATGGAGATGAAGGCAAATCCAGAAGGAAACCAAAATAGCAGAGAGAGAGAGAGAGAGAGAGAGGAACAAGCGTGAATGTGTACAGTCAAAGTGGAGACTATAAGGCAAAGGGAAAGGAGAGAAGGGGAGTTGAATTATATAGAGAGATAGAATGACATGAATGCCCCTTGCTTCCATAATTGAGAAAATAATAAAAAAGGAAAAAAGAAAAAGAGAGTGAGTGACTCATATCATTCATTCATACGTGCGTGAGGAGTAAGGAGTGCACGCAAGGTATAAGTGTACAATGATGTGGCACTGCCTGCTTCTAAACTTCTCTCCTTTTTTGGGCTCATTACAAATTATAGTATTATACAATACATTCTCATCCCTCTTATTTTGACCTCATTTCCAACTCAACCACACACCCTGGTTAATTACTCCTTACTGCTTAGCATTCTTTAATATCTGTTACGCTCATTCATGATCTTAGATTCATATTATTAATTCCCACATTCTAAAAATCATATGGCAATTCACGTGTGACAAGAGCTTGCATTGCATATATATATATATATATGAACATATATGAGCATGCAGATATGATCAGAGCAGAAACAAGATTTGAAAAGTGAGGGAAATAAAAAGGGGATTGACGGAAAAGTGAGGATGGTATCCAATGTTTACAACATGAAGATTCATAATAATGTGTAGCTTGACCGTTCAAACTTCAAAGCATGAATTATACAGATTGAAGTTGGGGAATTGAAGGGACCCACTCCTCAGCAAATCGTATATGATCATATATATAGCTCCACCACCATCACCACTTGATGCATCTACTCAATTATCTACCTCTTTCCCATCCTATCCTATTAATCTCATCCATTGCCTAACTTTAGGGTTTTATTTTCTGAGGGTAAAAAAGTTGAATGAATGCATGAGTGAATGAATAAATAAGCATTGATCATTGCCATTAATTACTATTACTCCTTACCCTCTCCCGCCACAATTCATTATACTTTTCATTGATGTGATATGTGGATGTACCTCTGCCATCCAATTACTCATTACTACTTCCCTTTCCCAGTACTCTCTCCAATTATTTCATTTCCTTCTAATATCCTCTTCCATTAAACCCCCCACAAAACCATACTTCATCATCACTATTTTTTTCTTTTCACAACATATCCTGTTTTTCTTCCTTTTTCTCCTTATATACATAAACCAAAATATTTTTTTAAAAAAAAAGTTCCTTGCAGCCTCACCGGTGATCATATATACCCTTTGGAGACTGGACCAAAAACAACCTCAACCAATAAAGCCATGAATTAAATAAACCAGTAGTGGAATAGAACAGAGAATGAGGCAGCACAAAGGGTGTGAGTGGACAGGGTATGGAATAGGCAATTTAGAAAATAACCAAATATGACCCATGATTTTGATTACCTGTAGGACATGTTATGGACAGATGAGAAGAAACATAGGGCACCCTACAAAAAAAAAAAAAGGTAATTAGGGTGTGTTTGGGATATAAGTATATAATGAAATGATGATTTTATGTAATGAAATGATAATGAGAAAATTNAATGAAATGATGATTTTATGTAATGAAATGATAATGAGAAAATTATGTAATGAAAATGGAATGTAAAATGGTGTTTGGATTGTTTGAAATGTAATGAAAAAAATAGGGTGTGAAATTATGTAAGAGAGTATGTAATGATTGTGGTTGGTTGAAATAATTATATGGATTTTTGAAATTTGTATAGGGGTTGAAAACTACAAAGCTGGATCTGCATAAATCTAACCTTGAGTTCACAGTGAGGTGCAGTCTCCGGGGGCTTGAGGTCGTCGGATCCTGCAAATGAGAATGCACAGGGGGTTCCCTGTGATTCTTCTCCGATGCTTAAGTCAGATTGTTGATTAAGTGAAGGAAATAGTATTTTTCTCGATTAAGAATGGTTATCTCATAATGTGTGTGGTCTGCTTGTATTTATCCACGTCACCTTTTGTCTCACGTGGGTATGAGGTACAAAATGAACGTTGAGGGTATTTTCGGGAATGCACAGTGAGTGGGTTGTTGTGTCTTGTTGTTCTGACTCGAAAGCTGTCACTGTCGAGCTGCAGTGGGGTGCCTAACATTCCTTTTTGGGAGTCAGTGATAGCCAAGAGTGGTTTTCACCATATCCCTGCGTATGGAGGGTGTTTTGGGTATTCTGCGTGTGTGCTTTTGCCCAAACTTACGCTGTGACTAGTGTAGCCTTACCTGGTCACGTGGCCTCAAAGGATCTTCGCATTAAACGTCAATATCTTGGCATTTAATGCTTGAGTGGGAGGGGACCCTGGTGGTTTGCTTTTGGCGTCGGGTCTTCCTTGTTTTGTTCTTTCCTCTTTATCGCCAGGTGATCTTTGTCCTTCGTATATAATTTAAAGGATGTATATCAGGGGTAGAATTGGTAATTGATAATGAAATGAGAGGGAGAGAATGAAATGATATTTTGACTTTTGTTGTGGTTGTTATGTGATGAAATGGTAATGAAATTATCTTGGAATGTGTGCTAAAAGTGAATATTTGTAATGAAGGTTGGAGTTGCTTTTATGTAATGAAATGAAATGATCAAAATGTAAATAACATGAAAATTTTAAAACCCTTCTATTTGGTCCACGATTTTATATCGATTCAACGAATTGGTCCTTACGAAATGACATGTGTGTCTCAGCCCGTAAAAAATTGCATTCATCAACAATTGGGCCTCTTTCTTAATTTCAATGACCAAAAAATAAATTTAGGGACCAAAGTAGAATAATC
>QANZ01016464.1:0-11851 GCA_003254925.1 Chamaecrista fasciculata
ATTTTTGCTTCCGCTGCCTTAGGCGCCTAGGATTCCCAACAGAAAATACTTAGAGTTATCGAATGACTAAGCTATCACTGCACCACAAATGATATAGGGGATTCATACTCAGGGACCAGATTGACATTGCCATGAAAACTCATAGAAAAGATTAATTAATCCAATCAATTAGCTCTTAAACAAGTAACTAATCAACCTAATCAACTAATCCACATCTCAATTCAGTAATAGTTTGTAGAGTTAGTTCAATTGACAATCAAACAATCATCAACTTACTACACAATCAACAATAATACGATAGAGCTTAACAACGAAGAGTATCGAATTAATGAGTCATAATATGATAAACAATCAATCCAAGCTCAAGAACTAAACCCAATAATCATTCTACATCAAAGAATCCAACAATTAATGTTCAACAACATTAATAGAACTCTAAGTAAAAGGACTAAAAAGTATAAAAACTCCCTAGAAGTTGAAAACCGGTGCTCAAGCTTCATTATCCGCACTCCAAGCAAGGTTCCTCCTAGCTGCTCATTAGTGTAGGAACGTTAGCGTCGAGCCCTCCCACGTCAGAAACAGCCATGGATGTGGTTGAAGGTGAAGATGGAGAAAAATGGGAGATATGGGGCGTGAAGGAGAAGAGAGAAAAATGTAAGAAAATGGGAGCTAGGTTTTGTGATGTGTAATGGGCTCAAAAGGGACGAAAATGGGTTAGGATTTCGGGTCATTTAAGTTGGGTAACGAACTGGGTTGAAATAAACCATTTATGCAAAATTCGCGACTTCGTCAGATGTCTCGCCAGATGCACATCTAGTGAGCTAACTGGCGAGATTTTAAGGTTCTTGCAGGAATTTTGCTCGCCGGATTCCCGCTAGATAGCACAATTGGCAAAGCAACTGGCAAGGATCTAAAAGTGAGGTTTCTTCACCGTTTCACTCCCAACTTGATTTCGCTTCGATCCCGGCCTTCTTCCACTTCAATCCTTGAGTCTTTGGCCCCTAAAAACTTACAATTGCACTAAGATAAACATGCAAAACCTCAAGATATAATTAAACAATTAAAACACGAGAAAATCACACTAAAAACCGATCAAAGAACCAAAATGCAATTGCGATCTCAATGCAACAATTATCATATCAAGAGGCCTAAAACACCTAATATAGGTTAAAAAACATCATAAAACACATCCAAAGACCTCTAGATAGCATGGTATAAACTGACTCAATCAATAATTAAGAACATAAAAGAGAAAGAGAGAAGAATCAATAAGCAAACTAGGAAACTCAAAGGTTGAGGTCGTCAATTTCTTCAGTTCAAATCTCTAGATTTGGATTTTGACTCCATCACAATCAGAACTATAGAAAAGCTAAAATCCTCACCTTTGTTTCGCTACATGTTCGCGTCTAAGAAGATGCACTAAGAAACCATGAAGTTGACGACACCAAACGAAAAAGTGACTAAATGATGAGCTCTATCCATAAGAAAAACTTGGGGTTTTGTGCCGCGTGTTTTGTCGATGGAATAGTGTTGGCACAATAGATTTTCCTTGATTTGAAACCGTGTTTTTTTTGTTTCGTGTCGTCGGCTCAAGTGTGGTGGCGCAATGAAAAATCAACACAGGACAGTCTGACGAAAAAGCGTCGTTCATGCTCTCAGAAACTCTGATTTTGGTCATTAAAAGTGGTTTTTTCGCGTATCAGATCGAGCTACATACCCATATCCTTGTATTTAATTAAATAATCAGTCTTCAACCTTGAAGTGCATTAGAAGCTTCGAATGATAGAATTCCTTGATTCACACATTTGCCATGATCCTTGAAATTCTCACTTCTAGTCTTCTTTGCCACTTTAAATTGATGGGAAATATTAACCTAAAAAGTGGATAAGCATGAGATAAGGGTTAATTTCTACCAATGATGATAAACTAATGAAAATAATACGATAACAACTATGAAGATAAATAAAATACTAAAAACATAAAAAGTAAACAAATCTCATTAGGCTAACTAGGCTCAAATCTCATTAAAACAATATAAAAGCTTCTCAAATAAGCCTTAAATAAAGCCTATGTAACTTAAATTTGTGGAGTTATCATGTATCTATGTCACGCGAAGGTGCTCTATTTGATTTGATTGGTTGATGGAGCACCCGTCATAAGGTGCTCTATCGAGTACGATACGAAATCGCATCATAATACCATAGCCTTCAAGTATTACTATATATTAAGATATAGTATAGCTATGAACCAAGGTTCGATCTCTCGTGTAACTCAATGCGATGAGAGCGCAGGTAATTGTGATCAGATTTGTGAAGGGGTTGTAGAAAGAATATAGATAATTGTCATGAGAAAATAATGATAAAAACAATACCTTAGGAGTGAATTGTGTAATTGGCAATCTTTGTTCATGAGAGATATAGAGTCATGGTAAATTGGTTATGAACATGTAAAGCCATATCCAAAAGTGTATTTGCAAATATGCATAAATACTATATCATAAACATAGTGCAACTTACCCTATTTATACGAAATATAATTGACAACTATAAAAACAACAATAAATAAGCAATGGCGACAAAGATAGAATATGAGATAGATTACTCGATTAATACTTGAAAAGCGAGGAAATATTATTAGTCTTTCAAAGTAAGGATCAACTAGATCAAATTGCAAATCAAATTAATAATAAGTATGAAAGCATTAAAACAATCCATAACCTACTTGTCTAATATATTTAATAATTAATCATAAACCTATGAACTATTGAAATACTAAGATGAACATAACCAAACCAGAAAATTCTCTATTGAAGAGCGATGAACTCAAGCCATGTCGTTAGAATTCTCCTTCGATATTCACAAGTTAGTTACTCACGCCTTCGACAGAGTAATCACAAGATATAAGGGGCTCTGGCCACCACCAAAGATGAACGAGTAAACTAGCATTTGGGTCCCTGAATTTTATAGGCACTTTGCAGTTAGTCCCTGAATTAATGAAATAGACGAAATGGCCCCCGAATTTTTTGACTATTGAGCAAGTTAGTCCCTCCGTCAACCAGCCGTCCCAAAACAAGCTGAGTTGGCCGTTAATTAGCTGACATATAACGTTAAGTGCTGACGTATACGTTAACTGCCACGTTAGCAAGGGGTAAAGTGAAAAAAAAAGTATGTCACCTATGTAAATTTTGCCACATTAGATTAATAACCAAAAATAATAAAAAAAAAAAAGTCCATATGCCAAAACACACGTTTTGGCAGTTGAGCATTTTGGTCCCTCAACCATTTCGCACCCATTTCTCACAAATCGGTCATAACCTATCGAACCCACACTCCTCACAAATCACTCACCCTATTCGAACCACACACCCCCAAACCCTAGCCACGAGCCCCCAAGCACACATACCCAACCTCTCTCACCCTAACCGCTCAAACCCTAACCGCTTGAACTATAATCCATCCAAGCCTAACCCATCGAACCCAAACACATTGAAACCTAATCCATCGAACCCAAACCAATCAAACCCGTCCATCAAAGAAATCAAGCCCACCAGAGAAAGTTGTTCGTTTTTTGTGTTCGAAGTTCATAGGCATCGGAAGTTCAAAGCATCATCATCATCTTTGTCTTCCATTGCTCGAAGGGTAACAAAAATTTCAAATTATTGGTCCTTGGAAGTCCTAATTTTTCTTGTGTTTTTTATCAGACTTTTGGAATGTAATTGTTGTTGGATTGAATGTAAATGTTGGATTGAGAATGATTCTTGTGTATATAGGTGGAGGAATTTTAGGGGGACCATTTTTGTGTATCTATAGTTGTGTATGTATAGTTTTGTATGGACGAATTTGAGGGGGACCACAACCATTGTAATTGTAAAATGTGTGAGGGACCGATTTGAGAATCTTGAAGGATGTGAGGGACATATTTGAGAATGTTGAAGGATATGAGGGACTGATTTGACAATCTATTGTATTAAATTAATATGAGGAATCACATTTGAGGGGCCACCATGTTGTTGGGATTGTATTATTAATGTTAATGTAATGAATGTGGTTGTTGAAATGATATTTTACAATGAGTTTAGCTTGTTTGTTCATTTGAATATGAATTGATGGTTGGTGAAAAGATTTATGGCATTGAGTTTGTTATATATTGTTTATTTTAATTGGGGATTGTTGAGAAGATTTAAGGTGATAAAGTAATGAAATAGTGATGTAAAAAAGTGGTGAAATAAAGTATGAGAAAGTGGTTGTTGGGATTAGATTGTTAATGTTGATGTAAAGTGGTGGAAATAAAGTAATGGTAAAGTATGAATTGTCAAGTGGAATTGTTGATTTGAGTAAGTGTTACTAATTGAAATAAAGTAGAGGAAAGTGGTGGAAATATTTATTGTTTTGCTTGGGTTCAAATATTTATTATTGTTGAAAGTGGGTAAATTGTCAAGTGTTATTGTTGAGTTTAACAAGTGTTACTACTAGAAATAAAGTAAGGAAAAGTGTTGGACATTATTAAGTCTTTGTTTTTGGAAATTATGTAACTTTGTTTTGCTTGGGTGCAAATATTTATTGTTTGTTTAAAGTGTGTAAATTGTCAAGTGTTATTTTTGAGTTTAACAAGTGTTACTACTTGAAATAAAGTAAGGAAAAGTGTTGGACATTATTAAGTCTTTGTTTTTGGTAATTATGTAACTTTGTTTTGCTTGGGTGCAAATATTTATTGTTTGTTTAAAGTGTGTAAATTGTCAAGTGTTATTGTTGAGTTTAACAAGTGTTACTACTTGAAATAAAGTAAGGGAAAGTGTTGGACATTATTAAGTCTTTGTTTTTGGAAATTATGTAACTTTGTTTTGCTTGGGTGCAAATATTTATTGTTTGTTTGAAGTGTGTAAATTGTCAAGTGTTATTGTTGAGTTTAACAAGTGTTACTACTTGAAATAAAGTAAAGGAAAATATTGATGTTTGTCTTTGTTCTTTGAAGGATGACGACGTTAATCAATCTTGTATTCCACCACCGGGGAAGGATCCAAGCAAACCCGATAACATATGTTGGCGGTGATGGAGATTGTGCCCTAGGGCCAATCATTTTATATGTGTGAACATATTGATTGATTAATTTATGGATGATAAATTCTGTCGTTATCACATCATTAGCATGTTTACTGTGATAACAATCCATGATTAATTATGAGATAATTATTCTAAACTGTCCCTGGTTGATTATTCATGTGGGAATGTGAATGAACTAAGACCAGCATGACTTCGGTGTATGGAGATACACGCATGAGATGCTTTACGAGAGTCATGGTGCAATTGTATAAGGGGTTACAAGTTGCTGGACCGACCCGGAGAGTCCTGCATGGGTTTAGTCATGAGCTAGCCTCATCTGTACACCTGTCACGATGCCCTTAGACCTGAGGTCTTGACTATTCCGGCGTTGTAGATGTCGAACTTTGTCCTAGTCCAATGTTGCCCGTAACAGGGTAGCCATACAGGCTAGGTACGGGTTTGGTTGTTTACCGTGCTGAGGAATGTGGTTGACCAAGAAGGAATTTTGTCCCTCATTAAGTTGAGAAATATTTAACTGGGCCCCTCGATGAGTCTGTCCAAGGAATGTGTGGCCACACAGGGAAATGGGACTAACTCAAGGAATCGAGAAAGTTAAGGTTTGGATTAAGGATGACTTTCCCGTGCCTTATCCATGACCAAAATATCGTGTGACAATCGGGATTAAGACAAGGTGGTACGAAGGTTAAGTCGTTTGGCGTTAAAGCGATAACTCACGTGTTTTGGGTAGTCATGATGGTTTGCTAGAGTCCGCTCTCGACTTGTGAGTCATAGAGATGGCTTGCTGCCAACTTCACGTGAGGCCTGCTGGGTCACACACGAGCAGGATCAAGATACCATTAAGGGACACGAATTAGGGTTTAATTCGTGAGTCACTTTAGTGACACAATTTAAGACATAGTTGAATGTCTGGGACATGAAGTCTTGTCTTAAATAACATCTACATTTATGATATTTAAATTTGTTAGACAAGTTTAAATATATTAATTGTTAAATATTTAATTTAATTAATCTATTTACAATTGGATTCTTGTTTAAAATATTAGGGAATAATAAATTGGACAAGCCTCCTAAAAGTTAGGGGATTATTGATTTATTAAATTCTTTAATATTGGATAACAAGAAGAAGAGGGTGGCGCCTCTTCTTGATTTTTATTAATAAAAATGTTTTGTTAATTTAAATCAAGATTTGAATTTAAATTCAAGTTTTGAATTTGATTTCAAGATTCAAGTTTGAATTAAAGATATTAGGGTAATATTTTAATTCAATTTGTTAGGGAATTTGAATTCAAGATTCAAATTTGAATTAAAGATATTAGGGTAATATTTTAATTCAATTTGTTTGAGAAATTAATAAGTTGGCCATAACTCCCAAAGAGTTAGGGTTGTTATTTTAATTATTAAATTCCTATAATATATATATGAGGTTGGCGCATATTTTAAGATCAAGGGCAAGATTTGATCTTGCAATTTGAATTTAAATGTGCAATTCGAATTCTAGTGTTAAAATATTAAAGTAATATTTTAATCAAAAATTCAATTCCTCATAACTCATTCCAACCAATAGGGTTTGAGCATTCAAGATTTAGTTTCAAGATTTGATCTTGAAATCTAAATTAGGATTGCCTATTAATCATGGATTATAATATTAATGTAATATTATAAATCAAGATTTGTGATTCCCTAGATTATAATAACTTTGTAATTATTATATTCAAGATTTAGGGATTCCCTAATTAGATTTGGGAATTCCCTAATTTTAGGAATGAGAATATATATATATGAGACATACAAGTCGTTTTTCTCAAGGTTTTTAGTGGGACTAAAATTTCGACTAACCCTAGGCAAGTGAGAGGGAGAAAGTCGCCTATCTCAAGACTATTAGTGAGAGGTTTTTCAAAAATCAAAACCGGTAAAGAGAGAGAGAGAGAGAGAGAGAGAGAGAGAGAGGAAAATTCGAACTAACCCTAAAAGGTTTAGGGCTTGGGTCGATTTATGTGTGAGAAAAGAAAAGGAGAGAGAGGCGCCGAGAAATTGTTTCTTGGAAGGGTGCTTTTCTCTTGAAGTTTTATGCGCCACTTTGTTTTTGGGAATTCAAGAAGTGTTCTTGAAGTTCGCCACTTGGTTCTTGGGGATTCAAGAAGTGTTCTTGAAGATCCAAGATTTGTAGATTTGGTTCCCATAATCTCTTGGGAAGAAGAGATTGGAGGCTAGCACCTGGGTATCTGCCAAACTGTTCGTGTGGATCACCGGCAGAGGAAGAAAACGTGTGCGTGGGCTTCTTGGATTCGCGAGTTTAAAGCTATCGTTTGATTTAGAGGTAAACATCTTTTCTATCTAGCATAAACACAGTTAGCAAACCAAGATGAAGAAGAGTAGATGTTAACTTAGCAAACCAAGCTCGTGGGGCCTGCTTGAGGCCATAAAGAGACTTCCTTAAGCGACAAACAGTGGATGGAGACCCTTTATGGAAACCAGGAGGTTGAGACATGTATACTTCTTCATGCAAATCACCATTTAGGAAAGCATTATTAACATCTAGTTGTTTAATGCTCCACCCAGAAGATAATGCAATAGAAAGCACAGCTCTAATGGTGACATGCTTAATCACAGGACTAAAAGTTTCAGTGAAATCAAATCCAGGTTGTTGGTGAAAGCGTTTGGCCACTAACCTTGCTTTGTGGCGACTGATAGTGCCATCAGGGTTGTGTTTCAATTTAAAAACCCACTTGCAACCTATTGGTTATTTACCATGAGGTAAAGGGACAAGATCCCAAGTGTGAGTGCGCTGAAGTGCTGCATATTCCTCCTCCATAGCAGTTTTCCAAACTGGAAGTGATAAAGCAGTTTTGACTGAGGTAGGTTCAAGAGAAGAATTGTATAATTTGGGCTTGAAAATGCCATCCTTGGCACGAGTGCGCATGGGATGAGGAGGATGATGTGGAGAGGCATATAAGTGAGGTGCAAGAGCAGGTGGTATCATGTAACGAGTGGAACTGCTATCAGAAGAGGCAAGTGTATGTGAGGAAGTAGGAATGGGAGTGTGAAATGATGAGGATAATTGATGAGGAATAGGAGTAGACCCTGCAGCAAGAGTTGGTGAAACCTGTGGAGAAACAACTTCAAATAAAACATTAAGTGCAGGTAATAATGAATCAGTAGAAGAACTAGGTGCATTAGTAGGAAAATGAAGAATAGGAATAGAGGGAGATAGAGTAGGAAGTAAAGGAGGTAAAACAGAAGAAAAAGTGATAGAGGAAGAATTTGAGACAAAAGGAAAAGAAGTCTCATCAAATAGAACATCCCTAGAAATATAAATTTTACCTTTGGAATCCAAACACTTATAACCTCGATGATCTGAACTATAGCCTAAGAATGTGCATAAAGTAGAACGAAATTGAAGTTTAGTAGAGTTATATGGTCTGAGATTGGGATAAAAAGCACAACCAAAGGTCTTAGGAAATGTATAATCAGGTGGTTTGTGAAAAAGTAGTTCATATGGTGATTTAAAATTGAGATTTTGAGATGAAAGTTTATTAATAAGATAAACAGCAGTAAGAAAAGCATGATCCCAATATTTTAAGGTAAAGAAGCTTTGGCCAAGAGAGTGAGACCCATGTCAACAATGTGGCGATTTTTTCTCTCAGCAATGCCATTTTGGGCTGGTGTATAAGGGCAAGAAACACGATGAATGATGCCGTGTTGAGCAAGAAAAGAATTGAGACCAACAAATTCGCTACCTCCATCAGTGTGAAGGGCTTTAATTTTATGATTAAATTGGTTTTCAACTTGTTGTTTAAAATTTGAAAAGAGTTTGGCAACATCAGATTTATTTTTTATCAGAAAAATCCATGTGAAACGAGTGAAGCATCTACAAAATGCACATTATAGCGATATCCATTAATTGAAGTTATAGGAGCTGGACCCCAAACATCTAAATGTATAATCTCTAGAGGCGCATAACATGGAGAAAAGGAAGTAGTAAAAGGAAGTCGATGTGTTTTGCCAAGACAACATGCAGAACATAAAGACTGAGTATTCTTATTACTAATAGGTAAGTTACATTGCTGTAGAACATGAGATACAATCATAGAAGATGGATGTTCTAAACGACAATGCCACAGATCAAAAAGAGAAGATGAAGATGCTTTAGAAGAAGGAATTGATGAAGTAGTAGAGGACAGTGAAGGTGGAATGAAGAGGTTGTCAAAAATGTAGAGGCCATCCTTAACAGCCCCCTGAAGCAAAACTTTCCGGGTAGCTTGAGATTTGACAAAGCAACAGTCATAATGGAATTCAAAAAATACATTATTATCATGAGCAAAACGTGAGACACTAAGAAGATTTTTAGATGATTGAGGGACATGCAGCAGAGTTTTTAACAGATTAGAAGATGGGGATGAAGAAGAATGCACCTTAGCACTTCCAACATGATTAATTAAAATACCTGAACCATCATCAATCTGAATGTTATCACCACCATTATAAACAGAAGCAGGACTGAGATTGTTTATATTAGGAGTAACATGATTGGTTGCCCCAGAATCAAGGTACCAAGCAGAGACAAAATAGGGAGAAGATGATGAACTAGCAAAATGAGCTTGTGGAGAGGGGGAAGAAGCAAAGGGAGTGGAAGGAAAACGACTGTAATTGGAAGAATTAGAAGAAAAAGGACTGACAAATTGGGAATTAAAGCGATGGTAACATTGCCACTCCATGTGGCCATACTTACCACAAACCTGACATTGAGGCTTGTTAGAGAAGGAAGAACGACCTCCCCTGCCTCTGCCACCTCGAAAAGATCCTCTAGAGGAACCAAAACGACCACCAGAAGTGTTGTTAGGGAAAGACCTGGGTTGAGAAAAACCAGAGGAAGAATTGGATTTGGGAGATTTTGGAGTAGTGGGAGTAGACTGAGCAGCAAGGTTAGCACTCATAGGTGCAGGAGTATCTTTTTTAAACTTTTCTATGCGATCTTCTTGTGCCTAGATGTGACAAAAACAATGAAGGAATTATATTCCTCAGATAACCCCTCAAGCACTGCATCAATATGATCTGAGACAGTCATGGGAGCACCAACAGCAGATAAACTGTCAACGAGTTTTTTAATTTTAAGAAGATACTCAATGATGGGAAGAGAGCCTTTCTTAAGCATTCGAAGTTGAGTTTTCAACTGATTGATTTTAGCCTTAGTCTGAGAGGCAAAATACTATTCTAAATTGTGCCAGACTTCGAAGGAGTACGTACATCCAACCATGCGAATGTGCATTCCTTCAGTCATAGAGGAAAGAAGCCAGGATAACAACAATTGATCCTGTTGTTCCCAGTTCAGAAAAGCTTCACTGAAATTACCTGTAGCTTCATCAGTAGGTGAAGAAAACTGGGAAGGAATGGCATGCGCTCTAAGAAAGAAGCGCTGCAACTTGTAGCCTTTGATAGTGGCCATGGCCTGCTGTTTCCAGGTAAGGTAATTATCATCTGAAAGTTTGATGGAGACAGGATGACGATCAAACTTCACAGTAGTAGAGAGAGGTACAACAATAGGAATGGAAGGAGAGGAAGGTTGAGGAGCAATGGTGGAAGAACCTTCAATCGGCACAGGAGAATCGGTGGCTTCTGATACCATGATGAAGAAATAGAAGATGAATAAATGTTGTATGTATTGCCTCAAAGAATCAGTGTACAGCAAGCAGTGATTTATAGAATCACTACCAGACAAAATTACAAATGTTCTAGAGCCTCTATACTAACCAATTCATAACCGAATGGACAGCTAATATGTACAGCACATTACCAAAGAATTTGAAGAATAAAATATCTACAATGAGGTGGAGGCATTACATGTCATTGCTGAGATGACTTACACATATACACTAACAAGCTCATGCTTTCTTTCATATATATATATAGGCTATAGCTCATGTTTTATTTTTGAACAATGAGTCATATTATACCACCAGAAAAACAATTGAATACAGGTATATAGCTCATGTTTATAATTTACCAAAAAGTATATATATACATTTCATGTTATTGACAATATGCTCATTCATGATTATCTGTTGTCGCCATGCATGTAAAGCAGCGGAAACGTGTATAAAACAAAAAAACTAAGCCATACATAGCGATTTCTTTCCCAATAGATCCGCTATATGGATCTGTATCGGTGTAAGGTCAAGAATTTACCCAAATCGATGGTTGTTCTTTGCGTTTACGATTGTGAGGAGTCCACTCCGAGTGTGCTCCCTCCATCGGTGATCCACACGAACAGTTTGGTAGATGCCTAGGTGCTAGCCACGTTCACTTCTCCAAGCAAACCGGGAGCCTTATCTACGGTGTTCTTGGGTTCAAGAACACTTCTCAAACTCCAAGCTTAGATGGCGCCTTATGATCAAGAATGTGGTTCTTGATCTCACACACAACCTCAACTCACAAAACCTAAAACAATTCTAGGGTTTGCGCCACTTTCTCTCTCTAGAAAGATTAGGGTTGTGTTTTCTCTCACAAACTTTCACCAAGACTCAAAACGATTTTGATCTTGTGAACTTTGCTAGCTAAAGTCGAAATTCCCAAGGTATGAGAGACTAGAGTAGTAAGTCGACTTTGGCTCTATATCTATATATAGGGTTTAGGCTTTGATAAGTATAATTAGGGTTTCCCAAAATTAAACAATTATCATATTATTAAATCATGAGATTACACTAATATCATGATTTTAGGACTTGAATTCCTAATTATAATATTACCTTAATATTATAATTTGGATCCAAATGCAATCTTGGAGAATCAATTTG
>QANZ01016464.1:12659-30242 GCA_003254925.1 Chamaecrista fasciculata
TGACAACTACAACGCCGGAATGATGAAGACCTCAGGTCTTGAGGGCATCGTGACAGGTGTACCAGGAGAAACTAGCTAATGAGTAAAACCATGTAGGATTCTCCGGGTCAGTCCAGCAACTCGTAACTCCTTACGTAATTGCACTATGACTCTCGTAACAGCATCTAGTGCATGCATCCCTATGCACCGAGGTCATGCTTGTCTTAGTTCAATTCAAGTTCCCACTCGAATGATCGACCAGGGACAGTTTTAGATTAATTATCTTATAATTAATCACGGACTGTTATCACAGTAAACATGCTAATAATGTGATAACCATTAATTTATCTCTATAAATTAATTGATATGTTCACAACATATCTATAAGATGATTGGCCCTAGGGCACAATCTCCATCATTATCTTCATCAGATGTCTCACAATTTTGGAGTTCAAAGGTAGGTGGAGGGGAGAGAGAGAAAAAAAAAATAAAGTAAGAATATATGTTTTATTTTGGCATACGTGGCTCACTCAATTAGCATTAGATAAAAGCAGTGGTTAGGATTGAAGTTACAGGAGAGAAACGGAGAGAAATTTGACGAGAGAAGATCCGCTCCCAGAAATTCATATATGATCAACTGTTCATGAAAATGGCTTGGGATTGAAATTATATTTTGGAAAAATCACAAACTTGAATAGAGATCTATGTATTTACGTCATTCATAGAAAATTCACTGACGAAGAAGACAAAATGGTCGGGAGAAATTCTCCGAACTATCAAGAATTGTAATTTTCTCTCAAAAGCTCTCTAGCGCATTTTTCTCTCTTGAGAGAAAAACTAAGGGTGCGTTTGGATAAGTTTTTTTTAGTGTAAAAGCACTTTATTTTTAAATTTAAGTGCTTCTTAAATATTTTTAAGTGTTTGGATGGGCTTTAGGAAAAAAAGTAGAAGTTAAAAAATAAGGTGAAATGGCGCTTTTTTCTGAAACTTCTTTTCTTGACTTTTGACAAAAGCCCATGGGGTATAGCAAAACTAAAGAACTGGTAAGCACAATATATTAATTTATTGGACAAAAATAACCTTAACAAATCTAACAAATTACAGCCCTTGCCCTTTTCTCCTTATAACCTAATTTTGCCGTTCATGGAGGCACAAGTCACATCTTCTCCTCATCTTCTTCAAGTCATCGTCAACTGCCATTAGGAAATAATAGAGATTTCGTTTTGTTCTGTTTTCTTTTTTCTGGACTTTTGGTCATCTATATTATCATTTATCAATTGTTTTATTCTTTTCATTTTTCTTTTGTGTTGAAGGATGTAGTGGGTTGCTAAAATAATCAAATAACCTCTAGAGATACATGGTCAAAGTGCAGTAGCATGATTGTAACATGCCAATGATTATTTCGTTCTTACCCATTTCTTTTTGAAAGAAATATACCTGATGTCAAACTCATATTACATACGTACACAACCATCTATATGTATATATATATATTATTACAAGAACTTTTATACATATTGAATTTATAGAACATATTATTGTATTTTAATGAATGCAAGAGCAAGTTATGGTAATTAATCATCATATAGCCAAATGGCAAGGTATTAGTAGTGTGCTTGTTTTAGGGTTTTTCATGAACTATTTTAAAAACAAATGACCTCTCTAGAAAATATAGTTAAAGAAGTATTTTGTTTATGTAATTTTTAGTAAATTTTACATATTAAAAGTACTTTTATAAATATAAACATTGTTGATATTTTGAAAAGTACTTTTTATTATAACATCCAAATACAAATAGTTTATTTTCAAAATAAAAGCTCTAATATTAAAAGTTAAAAATAAAAAGTACTTATTTTTAAAGTTAATCCAAACGCAACCTAAATGTATGAGTAGGAAGTGACAATTGATTTTTTCTGTAGTGGGATGTGAAGATGTGAGTAGTATAATACTATAATTAATTAATACTATAAAGATATTTAAATATCTACTTCCAATATCTACTCTCTTCCAATATCTTTATAAGTATTATAAAATTTCTTTTTGAAAAAGATATTTCTTCCACCATATCTCTTCACTCCCCTATGATCCCCATAACACAAAATAATTAATTAATTGATTAAATTAATTAATAAAACACTAATAATAATATTTGAATTATGGTTTGACTGGGTCTAACTCATCAAATGTGAACACATATTTTTAGAGTCTCGTTGACACTTTGTTTGTCCTCTTCTTGGGTTTTAAAAGAATCATTTTATCGTTTCAAAATCCAAAATTAAGTAGGATGTTTTATCAAAAACATATTTAAACAAAATATTCTTGCATTTTTCTTTTAGAGATGACCTTGAAAAATATTGTTTTATTTTGGCCACTGTATACTTTTGGTCCAATAACATTTGCTCAGGTCTCAATTTGGTCCCATAACTTTTTTTGTTGCACTTTTGATCTCATATTTTTTATTCAAGTTGAAGATTTGGTCCCGTATTGCACTTTTGGTCTCATATCTTTGGGTTAGGTTGTATAATTGGTCCATATTTGTTTATTAGGTTGTTGAACTGGTCTCATATCTTTGGGGCAAGTGCAGAATTAGTCCCATATCTGTGTCAAATAGGATTGACGATGAAAGTTTTTGTAAAGATATGATACTAATTTTGCAACCTCACCAAAAGTTATGGGAGGTTGGATCCACTGCAGTGGATCCTGCAATGTGACACAGGCTAAAAAATTAAATGAAAACACTGCATTTCATTTTGATTCTTCTCTTCTGTGACACGCTGCAGGCCACTGCATTGGATTCTCACTGCAGCGGATCCATGCTCAAGTTATGGGACAAAAAGTATACATGACCAAATCTCCAACCGGAGCAAAGGATATGAGACTAAAAGTAACAAAAAAAATTTATTAGACCAAATTGAGACCTAAGCAAAAGTTATGAGACCAAAAATGCACTTTGAACTTTTATTTTCATTGAAAGTGTCTAATTATTTATTAAACTCCAAAGTAAAAAATTAGAACATTGGAATTTGGAACCAGTTTCATATCGAGAAGTATTAACTTAATTTGATAAGCCAAAGAAAATAATTCAGCAACGATCTAACTACTTTTATATTTTTCTTGCTTAATTTTCTTTTATTTATTCAATTTAAAATAGTAAAATAACAGGAGTAATTTTAATAAACTAAGGGCACTATAATTCACTTGCATCTTTCCGAAACCAAAATGTGCTTCCCATGTCAAGATTAAGAACCCCCGTGTTTAGATAGGTTGATTCTAATATCTAATCCTTGCCTACATGAAGCAAATGTTCCATCCAATGCTTTTGAGATTCAAGTCAGTTAATTTCCAAGAAATTCTCCTAAAGCTTCCAAATTTGATATTTTCCTGTCAAACCCTAGAAAAAACATGTTTAAGTGATTCGATTGCTATCAAACACCATGCTAAATTAAAAAGTAGGATAAATTACACTTTGGTATACTATTCTGTAGACCAGTTTTACTTTGATACCTTGTTCTTTTTCAAAAGTGACATTTTGGCATCCTGTTTTGTGCACTGTTAAGACACTTTGGTACTCAAATTTATTTTTCTGCTAAGTTTTGACGGTGAAGTCGCACGTGACTATCACGTACACAGTAAAAACATCCAAATATCGATTTCCCTCTTACTTTTTCACAATTCAGATGCTAAAATACTCAAAAATCGTAAAAAACACTAAGATTTAAAGTGAGAGGATTTTAGAGTGTTTTATCGTTTGATTCGAGAAAAATGAGAAGTAAATGAATATAGATCATGTGCGACTTCGCCGTCAAACTTAACCAAAAAAATAAATTTGGATACCAAAGTGTTAATGGTGCAAAAAAGATAATACCAAAAGAACATAATACTAAAATAAAACTTGTCTATAGGGTATCGAAGTGCAATTTACTTTAAAAAAATAAATTACATAAATGTTTTACCAACTTGTGTGATTCAATCAATTTTTTTATATTATCTTTCTTTCGTAACATACGCTGATTTGTCTCGTTATGTGCTGATGTGTCCCATTATGTCCACGTCAGCACTCATTATCTTCAAAAAAAAAAAGTTGTCACGTCAATAAAAAAGCGACACATCAGCATTTCATCATTGCACTTTTAGGTCTCTGACCCATTTTTATTCCATTATTCTCAATTCACCCTCTTTTTCATCATCTTCATTCATTTTAGTCCCAAATCCTTAAAATAAAATTGTAAAGTGTCCCAAAACTCTTCCAAACATTCCAATTTAATCCTCAAAAATATTAAAAACCCTAAAACCTAAATCCTAAATCCTAAATCCTAAAACCCTAAACCCCAAACTCCAAACTCCAAACCCTAAAACCCAAACTCCAAACCCTAAACCCTAAAACCTTATAAAAAAGTCAGAGTTGTACAATTAGGTCCCTAACCCATTCTTATCTCATTCCCAATTCCCCCTCTTTTTCATCATCTTCATTCATTTTAGTCTCAAATTCTCAAAAAAAAATTGTAAAGTGTCACAAAACTCTTCTAAACATTCCAATTTAGTCCTTAAAAATATTAAAAACCCTAAACTCTAAAAAAATTACACATCACCAGAAATTTAAAAAAAAATTACACATCACAATTTTTTACGCATCATCATAATTTTTCTCCCCCCCTAAACCTTTATCCAAAAATTAAAAATAAATCCTAAAAGTTCTGGAAAAAAAAAACGCAAGCCTCGTCCTGTTCATCATCTTCATCTTCAAAAATTAAGATGAAGATGATGAACAGGAGACTTGCGTTTTTAGGATTATATTTTATATGTATACAACTTTTTTTTTAAGGTTTTAGGGTTTATGGTTTAGTGTTTGGGGTTTAGGGTTTAGAGTTTGGGGTTTAGAGTTTAGGGTTTAGGGTTTTAGGGTTTAGGGTTTAGGTTTTAGGATTTTTAATATTTTTAAGGACTAAAATGGAATGTTTGAAAGAGTTTTGGGACACTTTACAATTTTATTTTAAGGATTTGGGACTAAAATGACGAAGATGATGAAAAAGAGGGTGAATTGAGAATAATGAAATAAAAATGGATCAGGGACCTAAAAGTATAATGACGAAATACTGATGTGTCGCTTTTTTATTGACATGGCAGATTTTGTTTTTTAAGATAATGGGTGCTGACCTAAACATAACGGGACACATCAACATTTGTTATGTACATGTCATTTTTTTTGTAACGGCAATATGACGGAGACATTTTGAAAATTCAGGGACCGGCTAGTACAATTCGCAAAATTCAGGGACCTATTAGTCAAAGTATCCAAAATTCAGGAACCGAATTGCTAGTTTTCTCAAAATATTTTACTATCGAAGAACCTTCTAGGTAAGATGTAGCCTAAGAAGTTTAACTTAAACAGGAAATACAAGATGTGTGTGATGCTCAATATAACCATAGTAACTCTTCACAGTTTCCTTGGGAAGCAAGGTAAAATCATGTGAGAGAAACAAAAGCTTATAGTGCACAGCCAAAGAGCCATTTTCAAAAAGGTTAGGAATTTTAAAGTAAATAGCATGTGAAAAAGGAATCGTTACAAGATCTTGTAGCCAATAGGATTTTACATATGTTTATGAACAAAATACCGTGTGCAAGGCATAAGGGCAACTTTAAATCTTCAATAAAAAACCATTCAGAATAACAACATCAGTGTATGACCAAATCACCACCACAAAGGCAAGAAATGAACAAAAAAAGGGAGAACGTATTCCTCAGGGCTAACAGTTCTTAAGATAACATTAGCAGTAATTAAAAAGAACATTAGCTTAGTGAAACCATCATTCATAACACCCTGCTCGTTGTTGCTCTGCTTCATTTAACTTGACAAAGCACTCATCTCATAATTACATACCAAGTGCCCATGTCAAATGAACTGCCACAAACCCAGATTACTTGTGAGCTATAGATTCTGTTGGAGACCGAAAAATACATGGCTATGGCAGCTCCATCATGCATATTGTGTACAAAGGGAAAACACTGGGTTCTCCTCAGTTGGAAATTAACAATCACAACTCTTCAGATTCAAAGTCCTGTTTCGTTGGATACTCTAGACCTTGCAGAGCTGGCATTCTGCGTATATCTTCGTCTGAGTAAGCAGGGATGAACCAGTATTTCTTATCCATCCCAAACACCTGATACACAAGCAACATAAGTCATTAGGTAAAATTCAAAGTATTCAATTATTCTGTTGAATTTAAAACCAAAGAGATACCATAGTATATATATGGAGTACCCTAAAGAATCAAATGAAAACAAATATTAGATAAAAATCCCATGTCACACAACCAACATTTCTTTCACCCTCTAGTTCCGAGAGAACGTATGGCTGTACAGGCAGTAGAAATAGAAGTTTCAATTCTTTTGAAGTTACAAATCCCACAATACACAGCCCAACATTCCACTACTTCTTAGTGCATCCCAGAATTAAGCAATTTAAAACACTAATTGTTCATGTCAAGGGAATGATCACAAAGTCATATCTTTTTACCCATTACATAAACCTGGAAAGTGTTCAAGCCATAAGAGTCCATGGGAGGACAAAGTTCATCTTTTATAGCAAGCTTTGCCCCTTTTGTTTATTCCTTCGCATGATTTTTCTCTTAACAAGTGATGAGACCCAAAAATAGATCAGTATGATGAGAGTATGAAACAATAAATGAGTGCAATTTGCATCATGGTACTGATGAACATAATTCTGATATTCAATACCACAGTACACCAACTATTTCCCATGCCAGTTAGTCGAATCAATGGTTCAAGGATTAAGCAAATCTTAGCCATATGCCAAACAATTTGCAAATTGCAGTTTCTTGTTGAAAGAAAGTGAGAAGGTCACTAACCCCAGGAGTCTCAACAATATTATTATCTTCTAGGCCAAAAAACGCTGAGAATGTTTCTCTAATGGTCAAAACTTTGTTTTGGTCCATTTTGGTCCTCAAACTTTCCCAGTTGTTCCACCAGTAATCCAAAACATGATTTTGTCTCGTTTTTTCATTATCTCTGAGCTGGACACGTAACTTGGACTAGGGGTGCGCAAAATTGGGTCAACCCGTCTCAACCCGACCATAAAAGGCGGGTTCAATTGGTTCGGGTTTGACATTCAGGTACATTCGGTTCAAATTTTCTAAAAAAAAGTAGGCCTGATCGGGTTATCGGATTGACCCGCTCAAACCTGATTAAACCCAACCCAAACCGATTGAAACAAAAAAAGGAAAAATTTGTATTGTGTTTGATCAATCTTCCAAAGTTTCTCACTTCTCATAGCTGCACGCCTGCACCATTCTCACAACTCAGTATCTAGCCTACTACCTACTCACAAGAGACTATTAGACTTTCAAACACTCAATTATATCTCTCTCATTTTCGTCTCTCATCACCCACATCTCTCACAAAAGCATTAGACTCTAAAACACCACCATCTTCGTCTCTCAAATCCCACACTCTCACAGACACAATCTCACTCTCTCACTCTCACTCTCACTCTCACAAAGAGCTCAACTCACCATTATAAGCAGTAGGTTGACACCGACGACGCTAAAGTAGCAGGTTGACGCCAACGCCGAAGTCCTAGCTCGTCAATTCAGTGGCCAAGACGATGGTTGTTGCTGTCCGTCGTCGCGATTCAGAGCTTGACGCCAGCCACTAATGAAACTGTGGAAGACTAGATCTAGAAAGTTCATGATATATTATCTGGACCTGGTTTGTATTGTACATCCTACTTTGTTTCATTTATAAAATTTCTTCTATATTTTGGCCAAATAAAAAAAAAAAAAAGATGCAAGGAGAAGATTCATTGAGTTTAAGTNATCAGGTTATATGGGTTGATGGGTGGGTTCGAGATACAAAAGTTCAACCTGCTACTTATTATATCAACCCGCTCACCCACCCGAACACGACCGTTGCACACCCCTAACTTGGACAATATTTCTTCTATAAGTGTCTTAATAAATGAGTTGACATAGATAGAAAGAAAAATATTTCTTCTTAGAAACTAGAAAGCACAAATTTATCGCCAGCTTGTGACAAATAAGGAAGATTTTTCTCTCTCCGTCAACTCACTTATTAGGACACATATGTCATTAATCTAAGAAGTCCAGCTTGGATATAATGGCACAAAGCAGGCGAAGTCATGTTTTGGACTAATAGTGGAACAAATGGGAAAACTTGAGGGTCAAAACGAATCAAAACAAGTTTGGGAACCCAAACAAAATTCACCCTATACTTCAAGGACCAAAATGATGTTTTTGACCTTTCTCTAATATATATATACAGAATACAGAATGCTATCTAAGGAAATCAGCCTATACTTGCCTATTTGCAAGCCTATGTTTAAGCCTAAGATCAAGCATAATTAAGCCAGTTTTCTTGGCCAATAATCGAGCAAGGTCAACTATAGCTAATTACACATAATTACAATTTATTACATTTCTGTAACAAATATAACTAATGACCAAGCCTACTCAAATTTATCTGTAAGACAAGAGAATTTGCCTAAAATATTTTAATATTTTCTACTTGATTATTTAAAAATATATATATAATTTTACCAGGAAATCTAAGTACTCTCTGAAAATATTTTATATGATCACATTCTTTTCTGTATTAACCTGTTAGGGCTTCACCACCACGACGAGGCCTCACCACCACGACGGGGCCTCACCACCACGACGTGGCCCTTTTCCCCCGGCGGGTCTATCCCCCGGCGGGTCTACACCCTCCCATTTGGGGATCCCCCAAGTGTGTGGGTGGTGGGAATCGAACAGGGGACCTCCCCCTTATCAACCCCAAACTCCCACTCCTTGTACCACACACTTGGGGGATCCCCAAATGGGAGGGTGTAGACCCGCCGGAGGATAGACCCGCCGGGGGAAAAGGGCCCCGTGGTGGTGGTGAGGCCCCGTCGTGGTGGTGAGGCCTCGTCGTGGTGGTGAAGCCCTAACATAACCTAAGAGTAGGTCTATATATTTTACTCAATTAATTACAGTACAATAATGATCTGCGTAACTGCCAACACCTAACTGATGGCCCGGCATAATTTTTATTTAGTACCTTGGCAGTATGCTGGCTTCATATTTAGTACGAGATGAAAATTTTAGTGGCAAAAGAATCAGATCAAAACTATTTCACACCATATGGAAGTAATATTGCACTTTAATGTAACAGTAGGCATCTCCAATCAAGGATTTGATTTGACACTTTATAGCATAAGAAAAAAATTTCTGCTCAAATCATATTGGATAATGGACATCCACTGTGAAAATCATGAAAATTTGTTCCCCAACACTTTAATCTCATCACGTTATCATCCCGATACCTTTTGTTTTGTCTAATTTCATTCATGAGATGATGATCAATGCTCTAGTATGAAGGTGCTAAAACTGGTTTAAGATCAATAATTATAGAATTATATTAAGTAGGAATGAAACTCAACCATAGAGAAATACTAAGAAATAATTATATAATCCATGCCAATATAGTAAATTATCCACAGACCTGTTCAAAATTCTTTTTCCGACCAAGGTCATACCGCCATTTTGGAGTAGTTTTCTTCTCATATGCCTGCTCACAACAGGTAAAACAATTCCATTAATACCCACTCGACATAAATGTAGAAACAGACACCACACGTATGAGCATCTCAATACTTGGATACCTCTGAGACGCTTGGAAAACAAAAAATAACTTCAATATTCCCTTTTCTTCCTTTAAGCAGGGCATGGAGAGCATTTATAGTGCTCATTACAGATTGTAAGAATAGAAAGTGGGGTAACATGCCAGTGTCCTAACTAAAATAAGGAAAGTAACTGCCTAAGCATGATGCAAGTGTGCTAAGTAGTGGGTGTGTGGTGCTTGCTAAAAAAAACTGGGAAGCTGACCAAGCATTAACAGAAATATAATAATTATAACAAATATTGAATATATTTAAAATACTGAACTAAAATAACTTCAGAAATGCCTAATGGCTATGAAGTGGACAGGGCTTAGGGCATGAGCTTGGGTCCATATCACCTTCCCAACTTAGAGGTAAGCATCAGAAAGTTTTAAATGTAAGAGGATACAGTGATTTTAACACAGACCTAAGAGGAACATACACTAACAAAAATGAGATGTAATGCAGGATATAAATATGAAGTTGTACATTCATAATATCTTAACATGGGAAATACAAAAATCTAACTTCTTAAAGTTTTCATTCAATGAGCTCCAATAACCAAATCATCTTATATTCTAAGTCATTGCACAATTACTTTTTCTTCTCTTTTTCTTTTCTTATTTATTTGAGACGCTTCTAGTCTCTCAATACTTTTGTTTTCTCTAATGATTTTTTTTTAAACTCTTTCACAGTCAACAGTGTCCAAGTCATGTTCCAACCATGTCTATGTACGTACCCAACGAAAATAGTAGTCCATGCTACATAGACATAGCAACAAGTACACAACACAAAAGCATTCACTTCTTCATTATAGTTTCACTTTAGCATTATATTAGATTCACAAATTTAGCTTCTTATAATAACATTTACACCAAGTTTATAGTGATCCAGTGTTTTAATGTACCAAGCTTCACAATAATATATTGCAGAACATTTTTTCTTTTTGGCCAAAGCAAGACAGTTTCTCTTCAATGGAAGCCAGCATAAGCTCTAGGTGGTATTTGCTAAGTGAAAAACTATTTCCTCTGGCATTTAGAAACCCACACATAAGATATTAGGTTCTGAACTACATCAAAATTTACAATTTCCAAGTTGTTTATGACATTAAACAAGAGCTTCTTGAGCTTTTCATATATCTAGTATCTCAAACAAACATTTTTTAAACAAATTTCCAAATACTGGCAAGATTGAAATCATCAAAACCTTTTAAATATCACCTTAGGATTCTCCTTCCACAATCAAAGGAACAAAAGCAAGTTGAGTGATAACGGAGTCACAATTTTTGTTTTATTCAAAAGGGGGAAAAGAAAATAAGAAGGTATTCAAAACTTTACCTCAATAGTAGTTGTATTACCAGCAACCAACGATATGTGCATGATAAGAAATCCCAAGACACTCAATGCAAAGGCTAGATTCAAAACTGCAAATGAGACAACAATGTTACATAAATCCACAGATAAAACCAATAACTGGACTGAAAATTGTGTTTTAAGATCCTACCAAAAGCAAGAAAAGTTGTTGCAAGAGAACCAGGTGTTCCTATAATTTCTCCGTCACTAAAGAATGATATGAATTCCGGCAGTAAGGATACAGTGACAAGACTTGTCTCCAGGAATGTGTAGAACTGCAAAAAGATTTTACCGAAAGATATGAACACTAAGCTTCAGCCATTGCCAGAAACAAATAGACACAAATTCACAACCTGCCGTGTTAAAATAATAGGACAATTTAATAACTTATTTCTACCATATTTTGAAAGTACTGAAATGACTTCTGTTGAAGTTAGAAGGCAACAGCTATAGCATCTTCAAAGGTAACCATAAGAACAAGCACATAATGCTAGGAGGTCTACTACTCTATGTTTTTAGCACAACCTTAGCCAGATAAAAAAAATGTTTGAAATTTATGTAAATTACATCATTCCTAACTGCCCCAAGGCACTCAGAACAACAAAGCCTATATCACAATTAGGATTTGATAAGTTACCTTGAGGAAGTTACACAGTTGATGCACTAACTACAAAAGGGAAACCAAAAACTAAAACTGCCACTTATGGTTGCTCAAAACAGTAGAATAGCTTATCCTAAGCTACAAATCATTCAAATTAACAAGTTTTTCACTACCAAATATGCATTATAGTAAATAAGTTTGAATTATGGAGACCTAGACAAGAGAGAGGTTTATGGAAAAAAAAAAAAAAGAACGAGATAGTGTTCAGAAAATGAAAAGGAGCCAGTGATTTAAAAATAAAAAATTAAGCGAAGCGGAGTCTAAATTATATAATGCATACATGAAAATCAGCTATGCAAGAAGATAAGCAAAACATGAAAAGAGAAGAAAAGATTTTCTCGCATTTTGATAGTGCAAGAAACCTCCACCAACAAACCACCCAAAATTGGTCTTCGCCCCTCTACCCTATCCCCCCTATTTATTTTCCATTCCCTAAATTCTTTCCTAGATACTCCCCTAGGTGACAGCAATTGTCCCCTATCCTTGCTGTCTATTCAACTTAACAGCCATAACTTTTTCTATCTTGCACAGACCTTCCTAATTGAAGGGTTTGTCCAAGCTCCTTTTCAGTAAACCACTATCACCATTGCACAGAAACATCAAAATAATAATCCAAGATAGAAGTGGCATCTAATTCTACAGAAATAGAATTTGATCTGCCTTTCGATAGTATGCTGCGTTTAAGAGAAACTACTTACAATGCCATAAAAAGTATTCCAGTTCACTTAAAAGAAAAACAATTGAAGCTATGGGTAATGGAAAGACATCACAAAAATAAAAGTTTAGCTCTTGTAAACATATAGTTCTTTCAGGTCAGTAAAAACAGCAACTCAATTAATCAATCTATTTAAATTACTTTTCGAACTCCAGTGTCCATACCAAGAAAAGAAGAAAATACTTGTAATTTAGAGCCCCAACACAGTTGACTACCCAGACACAATGGTGGTCCATTTTCAGCACACAACGTCCACCTGATACCAAACCATAAGCAATCAAATTAATCCTCATTGTTCTTATTGTGCCATTGTCGCAATAAAAAGAAAAATTTGTGAACCATGACTTACAAACAGAACAATGATGACATCGAGGTGGTTTGAATTGATTGCACTTCCGACAGTAACGGATCTGTTGACTTGAAGGATCAGACTGCAGATGACCAAATTCCGACCCATTCAATGGGTCAGCCTCTCCTCTCTCCTCATCAATTGCAGGCCTCCAATTAGGGGGCACACTTCCGGGATCCGTAAAAACAACGGAAAAGTAACTCCACAATAGCATAGCCAACTGCACAATTACAATATGATTTCAGCTTATCAATTATTATATCATCTCAGGCCCCTAGCTAATACTATCAAATATCATTCGTTAGCTGTATTTCAGTCTCCAGTCCTATCAATTAAGTTTAAACTTCAATAGCAAGTTGGAACTCCTCTCTGTGATATTCATATCTCTAAATCGGACCAGAAGGATGAAGACAGTGGTATCCGAGTTTAAGAGAGAAAAGAAAAGCATATAAAATTTAGCTACCGCCTAGTATAATCAAATCGTGCATGATCATCATCGAAACAATATACTCAAACAAAATTAAACCAAATAATGGTTTTCTACTTTTGACAAGGTAAATTTTGTGTATGCACTTCATAATTCACCAACCTACAAGTCAAATTCAACAACTGAAACTCGAAAAAAGTACCCCCCCNCCCAAACCCCAGAAACAGGAACATATAAAAGTAATCAGCTAAGAAACTCACCAAACAATGAAACAAGATCAACACCGACAAAGCAATGATACAATCAAGAACCCCACCGTACAAAGCAGGGCCATAGGTAGTCAACACGACAGCATAATAAGTAACACCCACGACACCAAGAACAAGTAGGATCATGATCGAGCCCAGCCCTCGAAGAGCTGTGCAGAACTTGAAGACGTTCCAAGCCATCGTCGCTCCAGATCTATGCATAGTCGGGGAACACAAACACACAATAGATTGTTTGTTTGTTTTGTTTGCTCTCTACGGAATTCAACGAAGTACAACAACAATATAGTCCACTTTGGCGAGAACCATCATCACATTACAGGGATCGGAGATGGTTTCTTGTGTTGTGGGTATCTCTGATTGATTACCAACAATCGCAAATCTAGGGTTAAAAGAAAATTAGGAAAAGGGGAATTATTTTTTGGGTGAAGTGGTAGGTAAAAGTCATGCAACTAGAATTGATTTTTCTTTCTTCTCTCTTTACTCTCCGGATTTTCGGAGAAGAGATGATATATTTATTGTTGAGGAAAGAAAACTCTGTTATTACTTTTCAGTTTCATTAAAAAGGAAAGAAACGCTTAATTAGCGCTTGTGACAAATTCATTTATGATAAATTGATAATTGAGATTTGAGAGAATTAATAAAAGGAAAAAAAATGCCAAAGTTCACTTTTGGTCCTATAACTTTTGCTCATGTCTCAATTTGGTCCTATAATTTTTTTTGTTGTAATTTTGGTCCCACATTTTTTTATCAGGTTGCAGATTTGGTATCATGTTGGACTTTTAGTCTCAAATCTTTGGGTTAGGTTGCAAAATTAGTTTTATATATTTGGGTCAAGTTGTAAAATCGATCTCATATCTTTTGCTCAGGTTGTAGAATTTGTCTCATATCTTTGGACTAATTGCAAAATTAGTCTCATATCTTTGGATCACAGTGGAACTTTTTTCAAAAATCTGGAACCAATTCTACAACATGACCAAAAGATATGGGACTAAAAATGATACGAGACCAAAACTGCAACCTGAGCAAAAGATGAGACCAAACGTGGAACAAAAAAATTATAAGACCATTCAGGCCAAAAAAAATTATAAGACTAAATTGATACCTGAACAAAAGTTATAGAACTAAAAATAGGGTAAATTACACTTTTGTACACTGTGGTATGACCCTATTTCACTTTGGTACCCTGTGGTTTGAAACTTGACACTTTGGTACCCTGTGGTATTCTCCATTAACACTTTGGTACCCTTTGGAGTTATTTTGTAATTTTAACCATGATAAATTTTGCAAAAATTACATATTGACCCCAAAAAGTTTTTAAAAAATTACAAATAGGTCCCTAGATACATATTATCTAGGGACTAAAATGAAAACTTTAAAAAAATTTAGGGGTCAATATGTAATTTTTGCAAAATTTATTATGGTTAAAATTACAAAATAGCTCCAAAGGGTACCAAAGTATTAAAGGAGAATACCACAGGGTACCAAAGTGTCAAGTTTCAAACCACAGGGTACCAAAGTGAAATAGGGTCAAACCACAGGGTACCAAAGTGTAATTTACCCAATAAAATATATAAAAGAAAAAAATTTGAATGTGTACAACAAAATATATTTAAAAGAAAAAAAAATATTAAATTGATGAACCTGGTTCTGGCCGGGGGTCAGTACCTAGTTCGATGAGGCAACTCTGGGTCGGAAGTCGCCTGCAAGTCAATGAACACACAGGGGTGGCCCTGCGATTCACCTCTGATGCTTAAGTTAGTAAAAGGTTGAGCACGATAATCTCATAAGAGTGCGTACCTGTGTCCAGTGTGAAGGATTTCCCTTTTATACTGGTTGAGGGCAATCTGGTGAGATCTCACCATAAATGCCTGAATGGTTGATTGTGATCTTGGCTGATCTGATTGTGATCTTGGCTAATCCGATTGTGATCCTTGGCTCCCACGTACTTTCCTTTCTTGCGAAGATGCCTTAATGGTCAAGGCGTTATCAGGGAAAGGATCTTCAAGAGGATTTTGATTGATCCTTGATTGATCAGGCAAGGTTTCCTTATTCGTTATCACGTGGACGCCCACATCACTTATGACTGTTGGCGTCCTCAACTGATGAAGAAGTATGAGGCGTTCATGCCTGGGTGATTCTTCTGTTGGGCTTGCACGCTATTGGGTTGAGCCTTTTGGGCCTCCTGATTATTGGGCCTATTATCATAAATCATCACTAAAAATTTGTTAAACATTCTAAAATAGAAAAGATGAACCTTGACCAATAGTCTTTTGACACTTCAAGTACAAGATGACAATTAAATGTTAGACTATACTAATAATAAAGATGTTAGAGGATGTCAATTTGAGTATTTTGACCCTATGTTGGAACATTGAATATTATATTTTGGACCAATAGTTCAAACACTTTAAAGTTATTAAGTACGGGTACTTTAAAAATATTGTTGTATTCTATGTATAAAATGTAAATTTTACATTTTTTTTAGTAAAATATGGTAGTATTTTTGTCTAATTTTATTTTGGTTGTAATAGAACTTCAACTTTTTTTTAGATTGGTAAGCAAAACCTTTAGATTTTTACAAAAATAACCATATAAATTTATATTTTATAATTTTATATTTAAATAAATATTGTTGTATTTGTAGTCCATAATTTTCAAAATTAGTCATACTTGTATTTGTACACGTGCAAATATTTGTACCCGTTCAATTGTAACATAACTTAAAAGGCTAAAAATGCCAAAATTTATTAAATGTAAAAGAATTTTTTATACACGAGAAATAAAATCGTGAAATCTAGCATTAGTAGTGCAAAATTTTACAAACTAGCTTAATATTGAGGAAAAATGTGTTTACCTTCCTTTTGAGTCAAGTTAAACTCTTTTATGATAGTCTCTCAAGAATTTGGGGTATTTACATTATTAATATTATAAGTTAATTATATTATAAAATAGAGTAATAAGCTGATAATTTCATCCCCAAATTATAAGAGCGTTGTCGCTTTATTTGGTCTCCAATTTTTTTTACTACTATACTACTTAGTCCTCAATTTATACAACTCATTGCAACTCTATTCTTTTGTCATCCCACTGTCTCATGTTTACTGTAATTGGTCGTCATAAATCCTACATCACACGTTAAAAGCCCAATTGCCATGATAAATGCACAAAAGACTTCAAAAATGACAAATAAAAAAAAATATTGAAGCTATATATGCAGTACCATTGTAAATAAATAGTATAATGCACAATTTAGGTCGATTTCTTTTTAAAACCCTCGCACAATTTAAAAGCTAAAATGTATCAATGTCGAACGGGTGAAAAGTGTGAAGGGAAAATAATATTACAAATAGTAATTATAAAATAAGCAATTAATAAACAAGTTGTAGAAATCAATAAAACGATACCCAGCGGAGAAAATCACAACTAAAGCCTTCCTTGCTCGTAAAGGATGTTAGGATTTCAATTATGCGACAATTATGTCCATAAGTAGTCTCGATACCTCGAATACATAGATCATTAACATAATTATAAATTGCCTCAATTGATAATAATCTTAATGAAGCAATGTTGACAAGAGATGAAGGATAGATGACTTGAAATCAACTGATTTCATAAAAGAGGAAACACTTTTATTAATCATAATTCATAATGGTCTAATCAAATCCAAAACAATTACAACTAATTGAGATCAATACGGAAAAATTAAAATAATCCTTCGACTAATGTCAGACACAACTTAACAAATAGACATAGAACTGTAAATTAATTGATAAAACGTGAACCTATAATTATAAAACCTCTAGAATGGACGTTTAGTTTCTCATGACTGGATTAAACTGTTGGGAAATCACAGAGGGAGCGCAGCGGAAAAATAAAAAAACTTGATAAAAGGTGCTAACTCTGTGATTCCTTCCAGGATCCACTAACTATGTTTATACCAGGAAAGTAAAGATGTTTACCTAATTTCAATCGGTGACTTATCGTGTTTGCGAATTTGAGAAGTCCACTTCGAGTGTCCTTCCTCTACCGGTGATCCACACGAGCAGTTTGGCAGATGCCCAGGTGCTAGCCTCCTTCACTTCTTCCCAAGTGAATACGGGAACTCTATCTAAGATTCTTGAATAATCAAGAACTGTTCTTGATTATCAAGATTGA